>PVLD010013013.1:0-57817 GCA_004027595.1 Dinomys branickii | reverse complement strand
TTTTTTTTTTTTTGTTTTTTTGTTTTTTTTTTTTTTTTTTTTTTTTTTTTTTCTGTTGTTGAGAGGATCAACTGTCTGACTAAATTTACATGTCTGTATGTGGGTCCATACATCTACAATTCGAAGATATCAATGGATAAAGCAACAACTACTGTTGAGACCATATCACCTTGTCTATAGATTAGTTGTGATTGTGCTATTTTCTATGATAATGGGTATCTGTTTGTCAATATGTTTTTGTACTTTTATGTTTCTAAAATAAAAAAAATAAATAAACTCAGTGGGGCTGTCGGGATCCTTATTAACAATCACATAGATAATCATAGCACGATAAAACTAGAAATCAATGGCATAAAAACACAGAAAATATGCAAATATATGGAAATTGAACCATACACTCTTGATCAATCAGTGAGTTATTGGAGAAATTAAAGAAGAAATAAGATAGTTCCTAGAATTAAATTATGTCAGTACAGCATACCAGAACTCATGGGACACAATAGAAGCAGTCCTACAAGGGAAATAAATGCCCACACTAGAAAAAAAGAGTAAGTCTAAGTAAATAACCTGATTCTCACACGATAAGAACAAGAACAATCTAATTCCAAAGCCAGTATAAGGAAGGAAATTATAAAGATCAGAGCAGAAATAAATGAAATAGAGACTAAAAGAAATCACAAAGAATCAATGAATTGAAAAGCTGGTTCTTCAAAAGAATAAACAAAATAATTATACCCTTAGCCAATCTTACCTAAAAAACAAACGAAAGGAAAGACCCAAATCAATGCAATGAGAAATGAAAAAATGAAGTCATAATGAGCACTGCCAAAATTCAGAATATTATAGCAACTACTTCACAAATCTGTATGCTAATAAATTGGAGAATTCAGAAGACAGGAATAAATTCCTCGATTCATACGAATTACTAAAATTGAGGCAAGAAGACAGAAAACCTTTGATAAGTGAAGAAGTCATTTTTAAAAAACTACCAAAAATGAAAAGCTGAGATGAATTCACTGCTGAATTCTACAAGAACTTTAGTGAAAAACCAGTACCCATACTCCTGAAGCTCTTTAGAAATTGAAAGGGAAAGAGTGCTCCCCAAGTCATTCCTAGATGCTACATTACCCTGATTTCAAAAGCAGACAAGGAGCCAACCAAAAATGACAAGTACAGGGCGATCTCTTTAGTGAGAATAAATGCAAAAATCTTCAATAAGATACTGACAAATGGAATACAAAAACTGATCAAAAAGATCACATATCATGACCAAGTAGGATTTGTCCCAAGGATGCAAGATAGTTCAGCATAAGCAAATCAATGAATATAGTACATCACATAAACAGAAGGACAAAAATCACATGATAATTTTATGTTAATAGATGCATAGATAGCCTTTGACAAAATCCAGCATCCATTCATGGTTTTAAAAAAAGAACACTGAAGAAGATAGGTATAAAGGAACTTTATTCCAATCTGATAATGTCGAAAGCCATTTGTGACAACCTTGCAGCCAATATCATACTAAATGTGGCAAAACTGAAAACTTTCCCTCTAAAATCAGGAACAAGGTAAAGATGTCTACTGTCAGCACACCTCTTCAACATAGTTCTTAAAATATTAGCAAGACCAATCTGGCAAGAAAAAGAAATAAAAAGGATGTATCAGTCAGTGCTTACTAGAGAAACAAACTTAATACAAGAATGGCTTACAGTGGCCACCCACAGAATCATACATGCAAGTGTGTGAAAGGTCTGTCTGCATGCTGGAGAGCCAAAGGATCCAATCAAAATATTGAAGCTCAGTGTAGTGTCCTGCCCAAGTCCATATCAGGAGGCCAAAAGGTCAGTGATGGAAGCCAGGAGATGACATCCAAGGTGAAGGCGAAGACTGAAGCTCCTCTGAAGAAACAGAAGCGAGCCTACCTTGTTTCCCTTCTGTATGACTCAAGCAACAAATCATCCTAGGATGGGTCTTCTGTCCTCAGTAAATCCCCTCAGCCACACCCAGAACTATGCTATTCCAATTTAATTGGGCACTTCTTACTCAAATTGACACAATCAGTTAACTATCACAGGGAATATGTATAGGAAAAGAAGTCAAATTATTATTGGCAGATGATATGATCCTCTACATAGAAGACTCAAACATTTCACCCAGATTCCTAGAATTAATAGCCAAATTCAGCAAGGTAGCACGATACAAAATCAACACGAGTTGGGTGTGGTGGCGCACGCCTGTAATCCCAGCACTTGAGAGGCTGAGGCAGGAGGATCATTGTGAGTTTGAGTCCAGCCTGAGCTACTAAGTGAGTCCAAGGCCAGTGTGAACTACATAGTGAGACCCTGTCTCAAAAAGACAAAAAAAAAAAAAAAACCAACACGAAAATCAATAGCATTCCTGTACACCAATAAAGAACCCACTGAGAAAGAAATTAGGAAAAAATACCATTCACAACACCACCAAGAAAATTAGATACTTAGGAATCAACCTCACTAAGGAACTGAAAGACCTCCACAATGAAAACTACGGTACCCAGAAAAAGGAAATTGAAAATGAGAAAATATCTACTGTCCCTAGGAACCAATACTGTCAAAATGATATGCATTATCCCCAAACTGATATATGGATGTAGTGTAATCCTAATCAAAATACCAACAGCATTCTTCATAGAGGGAGAAAACAACTCTAAAATTCATAGGAAACCAGAAGAGACCCAGAATAGTGAAAGCAATCCTGAGTAACAAGAGCAAAGCAGGAGACATCACAATCCTGGACTTGACATTATATTACAAAGCTACTGTTATTAAAAGCAGCATGGTACTGACACAAAAACAGACAATGATCAATGGAAAAAACAGAGGATGCAGAAACAACTCTAGGCACATTCAGCTACCTGATCTTTGACAAAGAGGCTAAAAATTTATGCTAGAGGAAAGATAGTCTGTTTAATAAATGATGCTGGGAAAACTGCCTATTCACAGGTAGCAGGTTGAGTCCAAACTCATCTCTCTCACCATATATCAAACTAAAATCAGAGCCAGGGATATAGCTTAGTGGTACAAGTGCCTGCCAGGCAAGCACAAGGTCCCAAGTTCAATTCCCAGTACCAAGAGAAAAAACATATTTATATATAAACTACAATCAAAACTGATCAAGGATCTAAATGTGAAAATAGAAACACAATATGATGGAACATAAAATAGGTAAAACTCTTGAAATCATAGATATTGGCAAGAACTTTCTGAGTAGAACACAAGAAAGGCACAGGAAATAGTACCAAGAATAAAAAAAATGGGATCATATCAAATGAAAAAGCTTCCACAGAGCATAGGCAACTAACAAAGTGAAAAGGCAATCTACAAAAATGAGAAACAATTTTGCCTGTTACTCCTCGGGCAGAGGACTAATACCTAGAATATATGAAGAACTCAAAAAAATTAGACTCCCAAACATGAAAGACTTAATCAAAGATGGATGAGTGAAGTGAATGGACACTTCTCAGAGGCAGCTCAGATGGCCAGTAAATACATGAAGAGTGTTAAACATTACTGACCATTACAGGAACGCAAGTTAAAATAATACTGAGATTTTTACCTTACCCCAGAGACAACAGCAGTCATCAAGAAATCAAATATTAACAAATGTTGGCAAGGCTTCAAGGGGAAAGGAAGCCTTCTACATTGTTGGTAGAAATTTAAACTAGTAAAGCCCCTATGAAAGTCAGTATAGAGATTCCTCTAAAATCTCAAACTAGAAATTCCACCTGACCCAGTTGTTCTCCTTCTAGGTATTTTCCTGAGCGTTAAAAATATCATGTTACAGTGATACATGGATACCCACATTTATAGCAGTATAATTCATAATAGCTAAATCTTTAAAATGTCCTATATGTTCATCAACAGATGAATAATGAAAATGTGTTATTTATACACAATGGAGCACTACTCTTCCATAAAGAAGGATCAGTTTGTGTCACTTGTAGGAAAATGGATACACCTTAGGTAAAATAAATCAGACACACAAGGTTAAATATCACATGGCTTCACTTAGATAAGAAACCCAAATATAAACAAACGGAAAATAAAGGATAGATACTCACAAGTAGGGAGATTGCTCTTTCTCTTTTAAATGTTTTTTTTTTTTTTTTTTTTTTGCGGTACTGGGGATCGAACTCAGGACCCTGCACTTGCTAGGCAGGCACTTATTCCACTGAGCTATATCCCCAGCCCGAGATTGCTCTTTCTCACATGAGGAGATTAAACATGAAGGGAAGGGGAGAAGGGGTGGGAAGAAATTTTAAAAAGAATTAAGATGTGTCATGTACAAGTACTGACTCTCCATAAAGAAGGTAATCATTATGTGTTAGAAACATGTACTAATAAAAAATGAGAACTGAAAAAAAAATAAACAGCGAGCTCTATAAACCACAAAGACCCAAAGAAAGGAGGTGGCAACCTCACCATGGTCAGACATGGACAGGTATCCTGCTTTTTCTTTTCTTTTCTTTTCTTTTCTTTTCTTTTCTTTTCTTTTCTTTTCTTTTCTTTTCTTTTTTTTTGGTACCAAGAATCTAACTCACGACCTCACACTTGCCAGGCAGGTGCTGTGCCACTGAACTACATCCTGGTCCCTACCTGTTTTTCTTTTGAGATTCCTAACTCCCCCATTAGAAAAGGAGGCACGTGAAAGAGAGCTATGTGTAGAGTAGTATGTTTATGAGCTAAATATGAGATTGTTTTAAATGAGCAAGACTAAATTTGAATATGGAGAATGAAGGTTTTCATGCCTAGGGAGGCTGATATCTGGAGGCGCTGAAGTTTTAAAAAGTATCAAGTGCACAAAATAAAGAGCTTTTATGTTTCTGCTTGGGATTCTTGAGCTGATCATTCATCTTTGTTTTACTTAATATACTGTGAACATCTTCAGACCGGGATCGTTTCTTTATCTTTCTATCCACAGTATCTAATGTATACTACAGCACTTGGGACCTAGGATACCATGATTGAATGAAATTAAGAACTATGAAACTATTTTAACTCTTAGTCTCTCATTAAGAGGGGGAAGGAATTAAGGTTACTTCTGTGGCATCTACTCACATTCCACCTTAGAGAGCTTAGGTGCATTTTCCCTTTTTCTGATCAACTCTCTTTCCCACTCAGTAACCATATGAAGAGAAATAAGGGTTTCCCCTTAAGTATCAAGGCCTTTTGACCTACTTTCCTAAAAGACTCCCTCAGCCTCTAAGATCCTTTCCTTCTCTCAGGAGTCTGCGTGCTCTGTCCCCGGCGTCCCACTTAACTTTACCTCATCTGCCATCTCCTTCCATTTCTCCATAGGCACCCTCACAACTGTCCCTGAGTCCTTCCCAGCCCGCCCCTGCACTGTGACACAAGTTAGGGCAGGAAGGTGAAAAGATAGTGCTAGATTCTTGCACTTTTCTTTTCTGGGCTCCTTGCAAAGCCATTTTCTAAATATTTCAACAGCATAGACACAGTTCATTATAGCTTCTTTGTTCTCACCCTTGTTTTAACACTTTTTTCTAATACCTGTAACATCTTTGTCTTATCTTTCAGTAGTTTACTAGAAATATGAAATGTAACGGATTTCTGTGAAAGTTTACACTGATTATTTGCTCTATAAATATTCAGGCCTTTATTTGGTTTTTGGTTTTTGTTTTATTTGCAAAAAGAAGTTGAATAGTCAATTCTTGTATTAATTTTAGCTATGCCATATGTACTTTTGAACACAAGGACCTATGGATAAATTGGAACAGGAAGAAAATTCTATCCTTGCTCTGTTTTCCTGGTTGGAAAGAAGCAGACCTTGGAGAAGGGAGGCCAAGGCATGGTTTGTAACAGGATGAAAACATCCCCTTTCCAAGGTGAGGTGTCAACTGCGCCCGTGCAATGGCAAACAAGCCCGACTACAGCTGGCCTTAGTCACATGATGAGCAAATCAGCTGAAGCATTTCACATCCCGTGCACAGCAGAAGTAAACTAATGAGCTGTGAGACTTTCCAAATTGAGATGAATGAAAGAATTTGCTGAATAGAAGAGAACTAAACAAATGGAAATTTAAAAAATTAGGAGCAAAACACTTTTTAAAAAGCTAAACCATTTTATAAAGTGTCAAAAGAATAATTACTAAACCCACATATCTTCAGCAAATGTATTGCAGAGGTCAGGGTACACAAAAGAATTATTTATTAATTTGCACTATAGCATCTGTTCTGTGTTGTTTAAAGCAACTGGATCAGGCAATAGTGACAGAGGATTCTAAACTAGAGTATCTAATAATTTATCAGAATAATTACTGCTCCTTAAAAAGACGATGGCTACAGAAAAATGGTGCACTTATGTCAAGACTAATCATAGAATTCAATATGCCATCTGAACTGAACAGCAGGCTTCCTGCTGACCTAGCTGCTGAATAGAGTGAGAAGCTCTGAAATGACAGCTTAGTATTTCACACCCTTACTGCCTTTTCTGACAATAAGCTCATAGTCTTATTTCTTTTCCATTAATAAAATATCCAGTTTCTCACTCACCCCACTCTTAGCCAAAGACTATCAGTCCATAATGGAAACCGCATTCCTGTTATTTACTAGAGGGTCAAATGAAAACATGGAAATGCTAAAACTTAGACACAAGTTCAGGAATTACAAATAAATTTGAAAGAGACACAAACAGGGTGCAGCAGTGTGCATTCACAGTGCCAGCTTCTCAGGAGCAGAGGTGAGGCTGAGGTAGATCCTTGAGTCCAGGAACTGGAGGCCTGCATGGGCAACACAGCATGACCCCATCTGAAAACAACATTGAAAAAGAAAAATTTTAAATAGCTGATTATTTAATAGTTGCTGGTGAGAATAAATTCTGAATGTTAAAGTATTTACATTCTGGTCTCCTGTGTTTGAATTTTTTAAATGATAGAACTTAGTCCCAGTCAGGGACATATATCACATTTCGTGCCTGCCCAGTATTATTTTGAAGATATGTTCAATATCCAGGGAATAGTCTACCTTAAAGTCCACCTCCCCAAGGTAAAAGGGTAGAACTTGCTTTCCAGGTTCTACCAGGTTCTTTCCAGCATGGCATCTCATGGATTATATTTTGATGGAAGGAGAGATGTTAGGCAAAATATACCCAGTTTTTAGAGACAGGAAAAATAGAAATCCAAGAGAGTATTTCTGTAATGGCAGGGATTATTCCTAATGGCAATTGAATTGTTGTTAATTACATAATTTCCAAGCTAGATCATCACCCTTCTGGCTTTTAACTACCCCAAATCTTCTTAAAAATTCTTTATAAACCACCTTCCAGCTTCTGGGACAAAATACCCAACATCTACACCCTAAGGGAGGAGAGGTTTGTTTTGGCTCACGGGTCTGGTGGGTTCAGTCCATGGTTAGCCGGCTCCAGGGCAGAAAGGGCACAGTAGAAACACATGCTCAATCCACGGAAGTCAGGAAGCAGAGAGGGAAAGAGGAGCCAGGGGCAAGAACATCCTCTCAGGTTATGTCCCAGTGACACTTATCATCCAACCAGCACCTACCCCAACAGCATGTTCAGCTATGAACTCACCAATGGATTAGTTCACTGAGAATACACTGCCCCAAGACTCAGTCGCTTTGTGGAAGTCCCACCTCTGACACTTTGTTTGCGTGTGGGGGGTGGGGGGGTGTTTTAGATTTAAAGCATCAAAGGCAGAAACTGGAGAAGGAATGGGCAAAAAAAGAAAAAAGTGAAGAAGTTTTTATAATAATCTAGGTAACAGTTGATGAGGGCTTGGTCCGTGATGGTTGCTGAGGTAGGTGAAGAGTCTGATTCTTGACATATTTGGAAGATATAGCTAATGAAATATGTTGATGGGTCCTTTTGAGATTTTGTTTTGTTTGAGACAAGGTCTCATTATGTAGCTCAGATTGTACTTGAAGTTGCTCTGTAGTTCAATATGACCTGGAATTTGCCAGTGTCTTGCCTCAGCCTTCCAAGTATTGGGATTACACTGTAATGTTGGGATGTGTGCCTCCATGTCTTGGTGAATTTACAACTTAATGTTTTGAACAACTGAGTTGTACATCATTTAATGTTTTTCTAACTTTAGTTCTCTAAATTCTCTTACACTAATAATAGTTTTAGAGTCCATGCTATCTGATGCAAATAATAAAATATCACTACTATGCTGAAATAATTTAGAAATAATTTCAGTACCTATGTGTGAGTCATGGTAATCTGGTAACACCAAACATTTTAAAGAGCATTACTGCCAGGTGTGGTGGCTCACATCCATAAACCCAGCACTCTGGAGGCTGAGGCAGGAGGATTGTTATGAGTTCAAGACCAGCCTGGGCTACAAAGTGAGCTCAGGGCCAGTCTCAACTACACAGTGAGACCCTGTCTCAAAAAGACAAAAATAAATAAATAAATAAATAAAAAGCATTACTTTGCAAAATACTTTAGTATCCATTGTTTAACAAACAACAACTCTGAGATAGATACTCCCTTTTTGAGGTTTTTTTCTTTTTCTGGGTGATACTAGAGATTGAACCCAGGTCCTCTGCACTGAGCTACATCTTCAGCCCTTTTTATTTTGAGATTGGATCTCTCTAAATCACTAAGTTGCCCAGGCAGAGCTCAAACTTGTGATCCTCTTGTCTCAGCCTTCCAGAGTGCTGGGATTACAGGCTTGCACCACCATACTTGATGGTACTTCTTTTAAAATTGAGGAGATGGACAGCCAGAAAAATAGATGATCTGCTTCAGGCCAGAGTCAAAGTGCTGCATTACAGTGCCACTTCTGGGTGTGGTGGTACATGCCTGTAATCTCAGCACCACCAGCTGAGGCAGGATTGCCATGAGTTCAAGACCAGCCTGGGCTACAAAGTGAGTTCAAGTCTTGCCAGTACTACAAAGCAAGACTTGATCTCAAAAAAGTGAGAAAAAGAAAGTGGCATTCCACCATCTACTGGATTTCACTTTTATTTCCTGGTTATACTTTCTACATACATATCTTGAATATTAAGCTCATATGCTATGGAGTGAATTGTGTCCCTAAAATTTATATATTGAAGCTGGAGGTAACCCAAATTATGACTGTATTTGGAGATGGGAATCTAAGTAGGTAATTAGGGCTAATCGAGATCATAATACTATAGTGCCCTACACCAACAGCATTGGTGGCCTTATAAGAGGAAGGGAAAGAGATCTTTCCATGCACATACACTAAGGAAGGGTCCTGTGAGCACATAGCAGGATGGTAGTTGCCTGTAAACCAAGACAAGTGGCCATAGGATGAGCCCTAGTTTGCCAGCACCTTGATCTAGGACTTCCTAGGCTCCATAAACTGGGGGGTGAATAAATTTCTAGGGTTTGGGCTGGGGATATAGCTCAGTGGAATAAGCGCCTGCCTAGCAAGCGCAGGGTCCTGAGTTCGATCCCCAGTACCTCCAAAAAAAAAAAAATTCTAGGGTTTAAGCTACCCAATCTATATGACTTTGTTATGGCAGCCCAAGCTAATACAACCACACTACGGACTGGAAAGGCAGGTTATAGTAAAACAGTTGCCAATTAAGTATACACACAAATCCATAGAATGGTCAGTATTTCATTTCAGGCCATATAGTCCAAATCACACAAAGCTACAAGCCTGTGAGACTAATCACTGCTTTTAAATCTAAACATCTTGTCCCTAAGTTGCACCCAGAGCTGTGACATCTTACTCCTAGCTCTGGGCACAATGTGTGGTGATGTGATGGTCACCATAGACTCTCTAATGATCTCCTTCACGTGTGCTATGATATTGTATGTTAAGAACAAAATACAACCAGATTTCAAAGACTTAGTATGAAAAAAGAATGAAGTACATTAATTACTGTTGAAATTATAGTATTTTGGATATGATGGGTTAAGCAAAATATTTTACAAAACAATTTCACCCATTTCTTTTTATTATTTTCAGATGCATATATTTGTGGTGCTGGGGATCAAATTCAGGGCCTTGCACAAAGCAAGTACACACCCTACCACTAAGCTACATCCCCAGCCTTTAAAAAACTTTCATTATGTGGCTACTAGAAAATTAAAAATTTCGTATGTGGCTAGCCTTTGTACCTCGCATTTCATTTCTACCATACAGTGATGACACACACACACGAACACACAGAGTCTCTTGGTCCTTTTGATGTACTTTCTTTAAAGGTAGGCTCCAGTTCTCCTAGTCTTGCCTGTGAAGGATGTCGTCAGTCTTTCTGTGCTCCATCTGGCTCTAAAAGTGGGTTTACAACTTCAGTGTGCGTGAGACAAACACAGTAAAACCTCTGTGGTGTCTGACCCTTTGGTAAATTGTCCAACACAGTAAGATTTCTCACTGCGTTGCCCTTTTCCCTCCTTCATTACTTAGGTAACACTGAGATTCAACCTTCCAGAAAACAGAAGAGAATAGCAAGAAAACCTCACCCGTGGTCCACACATTAATGACTTGGCCGCCGTATTACTCCTGTTTTCCAAGAGGAGCCATGTTCATAGTGGTTAAATGTGCCACCAAGGTCACAATTATATAAAGAAGTTACTGAAACATGTGTTCTTACCATTCTATCACAAAATCATGTAGGTAACATCCAAAATTTAAATTTTACTCTGACAATTAAAAACGTCCAACTTCTGGGTAGGGAGTAAATTGTGGATGGTCATCATTACGAATATCAATTATTATTATATGTATCTGGAGAACAGTTAATAGTTATTTTCTGAGTCTTCAGGATAAGAGTAAATGGGAAATTGTTAATGTATTCCATAGAGGAATCATAGAAGTATTCTAAATTTCAAATGCAGTGATAATGAGATTCAAAATTTACTGTATGTGTGAAGCACTAGGCTACACACTGCTTGAGCTCATTTTATCATCTCATAAAACATGGGGTATTAAAATGGGCATAGTGGCACATGCCTATAATTCCAGCACTTGAGAGGCTGAGGCAGGAGGATAGCCATGAATTCAAGGCCAGTCTGGGCTATGTAGTCAGTTCAAGGGCAGCCTCCAGTACATAGTGAGACCCTGTCTCAAAAAGCCGAAACAAAGCAAAAACAAAATCATGGGGTACTGTTATGTTGTATTGCAGAGAAACTGAGGCCATAAAGCCAAAAAGGTGACTGAAATCAGATTTGGCAGATTTCAGAGCCCTAAGGAATAACAAGGCTATTCAGCCTTCCAATAATAAAAGTCTTAATAGCTCTGTTTTATAGGAATTTAACTTAGAATAACAATCAAATCCTTCTCAATTTCTGGCATGCTTTCTAACAACAGAATCCTAATTTTGGCCAGCTGTGATGATGCATTCCTATAATAGTATTTTGGGAGGCTGAGGCAGAAGAGTCACAAATTTGCAATTTAAAGCAAAAACCATGTCAAAACAAAAAATAAAAAAGGGCTGGTGATGTAGCTCAGTACTAAGGCTTGGGTTCCAATTCTCAGCTAAAAAAATCAAACAAAGAAAAATGGAGAGAGCCCCAGACAGCTTCAGGGGTCTTGGGGGCCACTTCCTGTCCCTCTGCCCCCATTAGAGCTGAGCTGAACCTCGGACAGCTTTGGGAATGCCAGTGAGCCAGCTCCACCCCTGCCCCACCAGTTTGGGAGCCAGGCAGAGCCCCAGACAACCTCAGGGGCCTTGGTGGCCATCCCCTGCCCCACCCTGAACTCTCAAGGGAGCCAAGTTTAACCTCAGACAGCTTCAGGGGCCTCAGTGACTGTGGGCTCACCCCTCTCCCACGTGCATGGGAACCGGGCTGGGTCACAGGTAGTGTCTGGAACCTTGGTGCCCATGACTGACCCACTACTGCACCCTTGTGGAAACAGGGCTGAAACCTGGACAGCTTTGGGAACCCTGAGTGGGAGCCAAGCTGAGCCACAGACAGCTGTGGGAGCCTTGGGGATCACACCCTGCCCCCACACACCATTGAGGGAGCCACACTGAGCACCTGGGACCTTTGGGTCCTTGCCCCGCCACTCCGACACATCCTGGGAGTGAGGCTGAGCTCCGGGAACCTCGGCATCTCTGAAAATGACAAAATAAAGGAGCAAAATGCAACCGTAGACCTCCATCCCACCCAGAATAAGTCTGGGGGATATCAACTTCCAAGAGCTTGGAAGTCATACACCTGAAATTTCTGAAATGATAGCAGCTGAAGGAAAGAAACAACTCCATCAGCCCATAGAAGACCTCTGAGCAGAAATAATCTTTGAGTGGCCCTGAATCAAGGCCAGCAGTTTTCTGAAGCTGTTGGTTTCAAGCAGGAGCCTAAAGTGGTATCTTTCTATGGTCTGTTGGCCATTTCAGAACTTTAGAATTGTAATGGTCAATTCACTAGAAAATAATAACTAAATAAATTTTACAAGAGGACTTCAAGATGGCGACCCGCTAGACAGCGGAGAGAGAACCTCCCAGAGGAATGCCACTCAGACAAAGGAATATAGGAATATAGCAACATGTGAAGGACAGAAGGGAAAGAGGTGGGTATCCTGAACTCAGGAAGGATCTGAAATGGGAATTGAAGCCCTCGGAAAGACTAAGCAAAACCTCTGCTGGAGGAAAGGATCGGAGATCCCTCCTGGCACAGTCGTGGGGAGAGAAGGAGGAAGTCACCGCTCCAAGCACACCCATGGCCTGCACCCTCGTTCCGGCATTCGCAGCTTCAGCTTCGGAGGCCCACGCTCATGGAAGACTCCCGACTTGGCCAGGGGAGAGCGGAGTTCCGAGAGCTGGTCCAGGGCTGGAGAGGGGAGGGCACAGCCGGGAAAGGAGGCAATGGCGGTCGGGAGCAGTTGTCGAACCCAGTGTGAGAATGAGAGGTTGCCACGGCCACTGGGGCAGAGTCCCCACTCTGCGGCAACCTTCCTAATCAGCGCCTGGAGAGAATCAGTGCAACTAGTACACAGCCCACCATGCCCGGCTCTGCACCTGCCTCGAGGCGGTGGCCCCCTGCCTCTCTGCTGGGTAAGTGGCTACTGGCAGAGAGCAGCAGGGAACCTCAGCAGTGAGCCGTGGCGGCTCCCAGGGATCCGGCTGAGGAGCGGACGGGGGCTCCAGCACCGCAATGGGAGGGAGATGCAGATGGAGGTGGATCGCGTGGCTCCATGCCCTTCTCACTCCAACATCAGGCAGGAAGCACGAGCTGGGTTGCCAGGACTCAGCTCCCACCCTGAACTCTCTCTGGGAGTACCTTGAGTCTCAGCGGCTTGAGCAAGCACTGCCTGTTCCTGGCAACAATGGGACAAATCCACGGTCTTCAGGACTCACTCCAAACTATTAATGTGAGCACCAGGAGGGTCTCCTTACAGCTTGCACATATGGACCTTGTGTGAGCCCATAGCAACAAATTAGATGAAAAGCAGCAGACCGGGAGTCTGAAAAACAACAACATACTCTATACAGCAGACCCAAGAAAATTCTCCAACTCTATTCTAGAACTAATCTTTAAATTCAGTTCATACCTTGAACTAACACAGTGAGAATGGGCCGGGGAGATTTCAAGCCCTTATACCAAGCATTGTAAGTTCGTCCAATGCCCAGCTTCAAGGGGTGGGGAACAGTAATATTGGAGATCAGGAGGAGGGAGGAGGAAAAGAAAGGGCCTCGGGCATTGAGGCAACGGGACAGAGCTGAACGGGTCACCAAGGGCACCCCGATAGGGGCACGTGCCCCATGGCTGCTCCACTGAGGGCCCCCGGCTGCTCCACTATGGGCCCTGATGAGGGTGCCCCACGGACTGGACCTGCCCCCACCCATAGCACGGCAATGGGGCGGTCCAGGCAGTCCGCTGTGAGCATAGGCGCTTTTCCACCTCCGACCATGACAGTTTGTATACATCCATGTATGCTATAGTATAGTATGAGGTAGCTATATCTCTTCCCAAGGTGAGAGTCCAGGGATATATATAAACCCAGGAATACAGTTATTATCGCAGGGAAGATGACTGATTGAGTGGTAGGGCAACGGAGATGAGGGAGGAGAAAATTGAATGATCAAATGGGCCATCATCTGTGTAACTGAGTAACAAGTGAAGGTAACATTACATAGGACAGCATCCAGAGCTAATTCCCTTCTATGTTCTCTATAATTTGTATTTCCTCAATCGTTTTTGTATTAACAGAAGTGAAGATAACTTTATATTATGCAGCATCCAGTGCTGATTCCCTACTATCTTCTCTATAATTTGGTATTTCCTTTCATGAATGTGTGTTAACTAGTGTGAAGATGACATTATGTAATACAGCATCCAGTGCTAATTCCCTGCTATGTTCTGTATAATTTTGTATTTTCGATATTGTTTTGGCTTGTTCTGGTTTGTTTGTCTCCATTCTTTTGTCTATAAAATAAAAAAAAAACTACCAGCATACCAGTATCTAGAAAACAATGAATTTACAAACTTCTCAAGGTTATTTGTGCATTTCAAAAGAAGGAACCATCCGATGGTTCCTTTTTTTTTTTTTTTTTTTTCCCGGGACCGGGGATCGAACTCAGGGCCCTAGTGCTCAGCGGCAAGCACTTAGCCCACTGAGCTGTACCTCCAGCCCTTTTTGTGCATTTCAATGTCAACGAATTAAAAGATTTTACTACTGGGAAGCACAGATAGTTAATTACAGCTGCCAGAGAGTTTTTTCCCCAGTCCTGGAAGCTGAAGCCAGTCTTCCCACGGAGCTGCGTACAGCCTCAGCCACATTTTTTAGAGACAGGAAATGCCTCGTTGGCTCTGAACTTGTGGTCCTGCTGCCTCAGCCTCCCAAATACTAGGATTACAAGCATTCACCACCATGTCCAGCTAAAATACATGTGTAAGACGATGGCGGAAACATCCATCTGTTCTCAAAGATCTCAGTCTACCACATCTTTGAGAAGTTTCATAAATCTTCCCCCAGCTCAGAACCGTATTACAGACAGCTCCAAGTATTTCTGTATGTTAAAGCAAAATGCACTACGAATCAAGACTGTGTCTCTAAGGTCCTGTATCACATCTTTAGTAAATCAGCTTCCCTGACACTTTCGGGGGAGGTGGTACCGAAGATTGAACCAGGGCCTCAGGCATGCTGGACAAGTGCTGTACCCGAGCTATGATCCTATTTACCTCCTGGCCTCTGATCCTATTTATTTTGGGGGTTACTAAACACTTTTCCCTTATGTACACGATTTACTAATTAATTTGATATTTTACACCTATCCGGACTTTTATATACTGGATTTCTACGCCTTTTAGATTATCTGCTTCAAATAGACAAGGACTTGTGTAACTTGCAAGTGGTATTAATACCAGTTGTAAAATTATTATAGGAAACATCTCTCAATTTTAAACACTTAGAAGGCAGATGTACTCCTCTAGGTTACCCCATGTTGACTAATGACTTTGGATATATTGTATAATGTGAATCATTTTAGGGTTATAAATATATCCAGGAGGCTATAATTTAACAAGACAAAAAAGTACAGAAGCAAGCAACTGATACATGCAATGTAATTCTTTTTACCCAGACCCACCTGTTCTCCAGTTTCATTAGTCCCCCAAATCACACTATATTTCTATTATTTGTAATGGACTGAGAATAGAAGTATTCAAATTCACTTTATTCTAACAACAAGGCAATTAAGCTTAAAGGAAAGCTGAATTCTAACTATAAATGTACTTTTGCAACATAACATTTTATACTCTGCTTACATCCAGAGATTTTTATTGTGCAATTTGATTTTTATATCAATAAAATCTTAAACAATATAGATGAAGGAACAATTTAATATATCTTGAAATAAATATTAGACATACAAAGCACATAGTGAAAAAAGGGTCACAATACAAGTGCAGACATTACTTTGCTCAATCACTAAAGAAAGCCCTTGATACTTCCAATTTCACACCATCAAATTTATTATTCTTGCTGATTTAAGCAGAACACAAAACAAATATGGATCCCAGGGCTTACTTTCACACGTACCAGCATGGATAATTTACTACACTGATCCAATTTGGAAATCAGTGGGGACCAGTAAATTGCTGCATAAAAGAAAGAGCGAATGAGGTCCCTTTTCATTGGTGTCAGCAGACTATGATTACTGTTCATTAGATTTTCTTGAAAGGACTTCACATTTTCTCAAATATGCAGGAGAACTATATTTCCCCTCTGAACCTTACATTAGCATTATGTGGTTTGGTCTTGAATCTAGGAGATTGATGAATTTTTCAATTTATCTTATAAATTTATAGTTTGGATAGCATTGGCCTGAAGAATGTAACTCCCCAATCTGTACAATATTAGATATTAAAAATGGATTAAAGAAAAGTTACTAAGAAATGCTGACATACTGTACATACAAATATTTGTTCTCTATATCCCAGTAATACAGAGCATCAGAAGTAACACATTTATATATCAAGTTGGTTTTTTATGACTGCTGCTAATCCTTGCGACCCTTTCACATTTGGTCCAATATATACACATCATAAATGTTACCTGCCTAAGACTGCTCATTTGGTCTCAACTTATAAACACATGTGCAGACAAAAAAGGAGCATGAAGAGGAGTTTCTCTACCTTAAAAGTTACAAATGAAAACAGAACTTTGAAGCTAACCTGTCAAGAACCAAGAAAACATCTGAAAGTGTCAAAAAAGTAGCTGTAGAAGGCTATGAAAGACAAAATGATTCTTGGGTCCTTCTTTCTCCTAAAATATGAGCTAATTAAGATTCCAGTAGATATCATTATATTTTTTCCTATCATTTTCTAAGAAAAAGAATCTGCTTTAGATTGTAAAAATACTATACTTTGGTCTTGTTCACTTCAACTCAAACTAAATGCATATCAATTTTCTGACAAATACCCACAAGAAAGACTGCAGGGAGAATCCCTCATACAGGAATACTCTCTTTCTGCACAACTCACCTGAGTACCACCTCAGAACAGAAACATTTCATAAATTAATTACCACCAGGAAATTTCCAGACTTTTAGCAGCTTTTCTTATTCTTAATACCAGATCCAATAATAAGTCTACTCAAACTATAAGAGGACTACTCAATAAAGCCATCTTGAGAAGTAACTCCGGATTTTAAGGGACGCCTTTGGTATGCTATCTGTTGAGCTATACTATTACGTAGCCTCTGTGGAATTCTCCTAACCCTAGAAACTTCTAATGATGTGCTAAGAAAAACTAGCTGTCTCTATAATGCACATGTAATTTTCAAATCTTGGTACCCTTCCCAATATCCGAAGATTTCAATACACAGTACTTTTGTATTATTATGAAGTCTAAATTTTAAGAGATTAAGCTGACTACATCTAGGATGATGTAGTCATCTAGTGTACTTACAAAATGATGAAACTTTAACTAACATTTTTGTACACACCTGAAAACACAGGAGAAAACAATTTCATAACAGATTAATTAGGTGATTCAGGCACTTTGAAAAAGAAGATCCTGATTTGTATGTCACGCCCAGTTGCAACTCATTTTACTTCGTTTCAGCACATACTGACAGGGTAACATTTCAAGGTTTCAGTACTTTTAAAAAGAGGGTTGAGTGTAGCTTAGTGGTACAGCATGAAACCTTGGATTTAATCCCTAGCACATAAAAGTACTCACAGCAATTGCGTACTAAATTATTGGTTCACCGTTAAACTAATATATACATACATTTTACAGCTGACTTAGCACTTCGGTAGCATTTGAAAATGCGGGTGCTGCTTGAGGTCAGAGTGACACCTAATGTTTATAAACATAACTGGCCACTTCTTTCTACTGAGTTTTTAATTTCTGACTGTCAAAACTGAGTGACACCTTTGAGGCTAGCAGATCTTAGGTCTGGCACAGAAAAGGATGGGAAAGACTTTATCACAATTCCTCAGATTTCATACACTCTCATCTGAAATGTAAGAAAGAACCCTAAACCTCTTAGTTCTACTTGTCTTATTTTGCAGATGCAATTTTCCTTTCCAGTATACACAGAATTCACGTTCTAAATGTACAAACCTAATCAGGATTTTTTATCCTATCTTTAGGAAGGAAATACTGATAGCTCTGCAACTGTTACTGATGTTAACAGAACCCATTCCATAACTTTCAGCTTAAGGCTTAATACTGGCTTGCTTTGATGTTATCTGTAAGAGACAATCTCTCTTTTTTGGTGTAGTACTGGAGATTTGAAGTCAGACCCTTTCACTGAGCTACATCTCCTGTCTGTTCATTAATTTTTTTTTAAATTTTAAGACATGGTCTTGCTATGCTGCTCAGATTGGGCTGAAATTTGTATCCTTCTGCCTCAGCTTCCCAGAGTGCTGTGATTACAGGTGTGTGCTACCCTTGGCTTGTAAGGGATTGTCTTAAATATCCAAATGCAGTTTTTAAAAAAGATTTCTTGTTTTACAGAAGCAAATACCTTGGCAAATTTTATACCAAGAAATTTAAATACAAATTATACTGAAGAAATTTCTCTTTGGATCACCACCACTGCACTATACCATTTCCTAATTTGAATTAGATACTCTGGATGCTAAATCAACTCCTTTTAAACCTGCAAAGAAAAAATAAGCTTAGGGTTAATTTCTCCTATTGTATTTATTCTATCTATGTATTGCTATTGTGTTTCCTTAATTTTAATTTGGTACATGTAATATATAACTTCAGATGCCAAATTACCACTTGTAAATATTCATAATGCAGTTTCTAACTACTAATTTCATGCCAACTAAATATCTAATCATGCTCAAATCATAAAATTTACTTTTTTGTGAGTTTAAGAGTACTATACATTAAGCATTCCAGTAAGGAATAAATCTGTACTTTCATTCAAATGTGAGCATATAAAAAGTATTAAATTCCGCTATATGATTAAAGAGACTTAATTAAATCACACAGTATTTGAAACTGCAGTAGTTTAAAAGTTAAAATTATTTTAAAACCAACATGGAACATTTACTTTAGGGATCTCTTTTGACCAGTAGTAACTTTAAAAATAAAGAAGAAAAACTTCAACACAGAAACACTTAAGGGCTTTAAAAGTAAAAGGTAATCAAGTTGAAAATAGGCCAGATATACACAAGAAACAGAAAAACTGGGGAAATCCAAGTAAGTTCTGTACTTTTGTTAGTAGCATTGTTCCAGAGTTAATTTCTTACTTTGCACAAATGTTCTGACAGTTACATAAGATATTAACATAATAGGAAGCTGAGTAAAAGTTATACAGGAACTTTTGGCACTATTTTTGAAACTCTTTTATAACAAAAATTGTCTCCAGATTAAAAAAAAAAAAAAAAACCATAGAAAACATCCTTCAGAATGTGCCTTCAGCTGCCAAATTTGATGTAATTTATGACAATATCTTAAAACATTAGAAATCAGTATGTTTAGTTTATAGTCACTTTATTGCTCTAAAAATTTTAGTTCTTAAAACCACTGGTTACATAAATAGTAATAAGGCTAGCCACACACACATACAAAATCAACCATGTATTGAGGTTGCTTCTCCAATTTAGTGGATAAATATTATAAAAATACAAAAATAGTCAGTTGTAGTTAAGCTACCAAGTAGAATTTCTCTGGTAATCTATCCTTAGAATATCACCCTTCTATAAATTAGGAAGTAGAACAAAAGTAAAAAA
Source organism: Dinomys branickii (assembly GCA_004027595.1). Classification (NCBI taxonomy): domain Eukaryota; kingdom Metazoa; phylum Chordata; class Mammalia; order Rodentia; family Dinomyidae; genus Dinomys; species Dinomys branickii. Next base: position 38,181 of record PVLD010013013.1, on the reverse strand, counting down.
TGTTCCTGATTATGTTACTAAGTCACTAAGGAATGTATTTGAGAAATCCAAATTACATGCAGACAGAAGCAAACTGGTTACAAAAACCATTTCATTAGTCTAAAATTGTACAGTGTTTTAAACATTTCCAATCATGCAATAGTAGTAGGGATCAGAATTTTATAAAGCAGTTGATGGGAGCTCAATGAATAGGATTTAACACATTACACAACCCAAGTCACACTTTCATAGTATATCCAATTCCCCCAGAGTACTATGAAACCAAAATCCACACTACTCCCAAGTCCTCCCTCAACCACACTCTCAATGAATTGCCGTACCTATAAACCTTTCCATTTAACCTTTTAAACCAAATTTGATGGAAAAATATGTAATCTACAGGGTATCTTTACTATTTCAGAACACACAAACATAGTTATATATTCTCAATCTTCAGTTACATTCTTTTCACATGGCATCTGAACTGCTGCAACTGTCTATGAAAATTCAAGCCTAAGAGACCAAAAAACTAGAGTCAAGAATCTGAACTTGATAACTCAACAAACTATTATACTAATACCCTATCTGCTCGCATTTGTAAAAGGATTTTCTATCTGATAAATGTTATTCAACGAGTCTCTAGAAGAGAAGCTGCATCACTGCTACTCTCTGATATAAAATAGTTACGTGATCCCCAACAGCTGTCCTAGTAAGGCAGCACAGAATCAGTAATGATTTCAAATAAAATTACTGAGAGTTTGTTAAAATCAACAACCAAAATTACTGAATAGCAAAAGAATACTGTCTCAAAATATACTGAACTCACATGTTCTTATCATTCTGAACTCATGCTAGATATAAACTGAGATTACTTATTAGGATGAAACAAATTTCAAAACTAGTTTTACAAGAAATAAATGTATTTCATGATACAGGCACAGCAGCATCTAACAAAATTTGGTGTATGTACCACTAGATACAAACTTCCTTATCCATTAGCAACAGAGCACAGTAAAATTTTCAGAAACTTTTATTAAAAAGGCTTGATTTAACATGCCAGGGAAACAATTACTTTTCCAATGAGATGCATTTATTTAAATTATGTAAATTGGATTGTGGTCAGTGTAAGACCTGGAATTTTTGACCCCCAGCAGAAGTACCAGCTGCTAATAATGCTTATATTATACACATCGCTTAACTAGACGTTAAACTACACAACTGTTGGTGCTAATCTGCTGATAAAGGCAATGCTCTGAAGGCAAAGTCTTCTCACAAACAGCGGACAGGCAGGTTTCATTATTATGTGTTCAATAACAATCCTCAGTTCATTAAACAAGTTCCTGCAAAATAAGGAAAAAACAATGAATAAGCAACATAATGCTGCCAAATGTTGACGAAGTTTATAAAGCCAATAAAAACTTACAAAGATTCACCAAGAATGCACTAAGGGAAACCCTAAATATACATACAATGGACTGGGCCCACTGCATGGCACCTATGTAGTTCTAGCTCTCCACAGGCTCAGGCAACAGGCAACAGGATCACTTGGGCCTGGGGGGGAGACCATACTGGGCAATACAGCGAGCTCCTGCCTCAAACACATTCACACACACAATCAAATCCCTAAAATCAGGAGCTGTGTCTTCTCTTGGATGGACAGATACAAAACATTCTGAAAAGTGGCTCTCTCCAAGGACTGAGGTTAGGGGTGACTGGCATTGTTTCCTTTATAGTAGCCACTGTCACTTTCACATTTAGTTTAGGAGAATTCAAACTGTTTTAGAAAGAAACCAAGATTTGTAGTTCGGTTTTTGTACTGTTCTTGTGCTACTGTGTGTATGTTTGTTAGTGTTTTTAGTCTTTTACTTTTAAAATAAAAAAAAACAAGAAGTTACATAATATGGGCAGCCCACACACCATTTCTTTAAAAGAACATACAATCTCTCTGAGCTTCCTTCATCTATAAATCGGCATGTAAGCCGGGCATGATGGCGCACGCCTGTAATCCCAGCACTCGGGAGGCTGAGGCAGGATCGTTGTGAGTTCCAGACCAGCCTGGGCTACAAAGTGAGCTCACGACCAGCCTGAACTACATAGTGAGACCTTGTATCAAAAAAAAAAAAAAAAAAAAAAAGGCACTAAAAAAACCAGCATGTATTTCAGAGTTGTACTGAAATTTAAATGAGACAACATGGTGTTCAATGTTACTTTCTAAAAGAATCAAACTAGCTCTTTTTTTGTTACAGAACCACAGTCTGGTCTCTATGTAATTTGCTGCCTCATCTCATGCCACAACTTCTTTACGTTATGTTTCATGTTTGCATCCCAAACACTTCATAGATTCTGCCTTTGCCCTAAGTATGCTGTTGCCTACAAAGTATCTTTATTGTATTCTATACATGATATGCATTATCTGACACATACACTGTATCGTAATTTATAGGTGATTTGAAAGATCATCAAAAGCAAGCAATATTGACTATTCACAATTTCTACTGTACGTGCTGACTCATCCTACACAAAGATGCAACTGCCATTTGTAATTTTCTATATCTTCTGAGTTACTTCTTTTTTTTCTCTCTCTCTTTTTCACACAGGGTCTTGCTATGTAGCTCAGGCTGGCCTTGAGCTCACTTTGTAGCCCAGGCTGGCCTCGAACTTGTAGTGATCCTCCTGCCTCAGCCTCCCAAGTGCGGGATTCCAATCGTGCGCCCCCACGCATGCCCTTCTGAGTTACTTCCATGTTTAGAATGTCTTCCTGTTTTGAAAGTGTTTAATGTGCTGTCACACAAAGACAGAAATACACAATGTGGAAAAATGCACAATACATAAAACCTGCCCTTCCTTTATCTCTACGGTCTTCTATCATTCTTCTTCCCTATGATCTAAAATGCTCCTCCTCTGAGTAGTTTTCTGATTGTTTCTTTCTCCACTGGATTAGTTCAGCTTCTGAACTACTCTAACGAATCTCCAGATTGGCCTATTTTTTCTTCTTGATATACCTGCAGGCTTCTGGAGTATTTATTTCTAAATTAGATTTCACCATGGGGGTTCCTAAACCCTTCACACTGTAAACTTCAAAAGTCTTCCTATGTATCAAAATAAAATCCAAACATTTTCATCATCTGGTCCTTTCTGCCATCCACCTCTCTGAGCACAAATCTTTATCACTTTCCTATGTATTTCCTGAGCTCAAGTAACATGTCACCACTGGTATGCTGAATACTTCCAAGTACTGTGGTAATATTACTCATTCGCTTCTATTCCTACCTCCGCAGTGAACTCATTTTCCTCCTACTCGCTATGCTTTCAGGGGACCTCTATCATCACACTGACTCCGCTGTCTAAGCTACTCGGGAGTATGTCCCTCAAAGGATATACTTAATTCTACATAAACTTGTTATCAATCTCACAGAATCACCTACCTACCTACCTTTCTTTCTTTTTTGTTTTTTTAGGACAGGGTCTCGATAGTAGCTCAGGCCAGCCTTGAACTTACTGTATAGCTGAAGCTGGCCTTGAACTCATACGGCTCATCTCCCTCAGTCTCCCAAGTCCGGGGATTACAGACACCACCACACCTGACTGTTCATATGAAATCACTTTTCAATAGGAAGCAGTCAAGTAAATAAAACGAGAAAGCATCTAAAAATACTGTAGTAAAGACTAAGTCACAGACTAGTGGTTGGTGAACCTATGGCCTGCAAGCCATAGCAGTTATGAGGGAAAGCTCTAAGAGGTTTGCCATCACTGCTTAGTGCTATCAGCAGGATTTTCAGTGATGATTAAGATGTGGATCTGGGCTGTCCAATATAACTGCCACCACTGACATATGGCTGTTAGGTCCCTAATCTCAGTTTTCTGAGACTCAGAAACTAAACCTTAAATTTATGAATTTTAATTAATTTACATGGCTAAATGTCACTTATGTCTGCTGACCCAGGCAGCATGGACAATTTACTGCTATCTTTTCATTTTCAGTCTACAAAAAATTCTAAATTTCTAGTTAGTAGTAGTACGACTTAAAAGGTATATGGAAACAGGATATAAAGAAGCACAGAAAAAAACTTATAAATGGATGGCACGTAAAACCCACACGTGGGCCAGCACAAAGACAAAGAATCACGGCAAGTAAGGGAGGCCTATTTGCTACCAGGGACTTATTAAGAATCTATGTTTGGGCTGGGGATGTAGCTCAATGGCATAAGTGCTTGCCTGGCAAGCTTGAGGTCATGAGTTTGATTCCAGGTACCAAAAAAAAAAAAAAAAAAAAGACAAAAAGAACCTGTGTTCTTATGTGATGGCTTATACCTATAATCTCAGCTATTCAGGATGCTGAGGCAGGAAGATCACAAGATGGAGGCCAGCCCTGGCAATTTAGTGAGACTCTGTCTTAAAAAGGACTAGGGGCACGGGGGAAGGACTGGAGATGTAGCTCAGCACTCCTGGGTTCAATCTCCAATACCACCAAAAACACCCCAAACAGAACAAAAATAAAACCAAGCCTGTGTCTAAAATAAGTTCCATTTCACAAAATGAACATTAAAACATTCCCTGAAAGGAGAATCAGATCATAGAGTAAGGAAAATAAGGTTGTTTTCAAAGAACCCAATAACGTCTAACCCCCCATGCAACTCTTTTTTTTTTTTTTTTTTAAACATTCTAAGAGACAAGGTCTATGTTGCCCAAGCAACACAGCTCAGCTGCTGTGAACTCCTAGACTCATGCAATCCTCCTGTCTCATCAGTCACTGGTGTAGCTAAGCAGTGACTTCAGTCACATGTCACTGTGCTTGGCACAATGAAGTACCTTATTATTTTTGTTTGTTTTGAGGCAGGGTCTCATCCTGTAGTGTAGGTGGACCTTGAACTCACTTACGTAGCCAAGGTTGGCTTTGAACTCATAGCAATCCTTCTGCCTCAGGCTTCCCAAGTGCTGGCATTACAGGTGTGTGCCACTATGCCTGACCCTGACACAGTTAAGTACTTTAAAAAGTTTCTCCTCTATAAATGAAGAAATTCAAGTTGAAATAACTTTGCCTACAGTCATATTGTAAATGTGTCAGCATTCAAATTTAGTTCTTTTTAGTTGTGATATTATAGAGATCACTCTAATACACTGCATTTCTAGCTGAATTCTACATTATTTTAAACATGAAAATAAAAATGTCAACCTTTTTACTGAGTTACAATGAAAATGCTATAAAAACACATGTATTCATTTTTTAAAATTTTACTGAGAACAGAATCCATACATTAAGTGTATTCTGTGCCTGAAAACTACATTAATTGCCTAAAATATATCCGGTTCTCCAGTTTTCTCCTGCAAACTACTTTGTATAAGACTATCAGAAGAATATTCTGATCGTGTCCAAATCATCATTCCCACACATCTAAAAGACAAATTCAAAACTTTCCCTATAACTAAGAAGCTTTATGATGTGGCTCTATATAACTTTCTATTCTAGTCCTAGTTCCAGCAACTCACCTTTCAGAATCTCTACTGCAGCGAAACATGTCCAGTCAATACTCCTCAGATATGGCTTATACTTCTGTGCCTCTGAATTCAAACTGCTACTGTCTCTCTACCTAAAAGGCTTTCCCCTTCTCACTGTGTATTTTATCTTTCCAGAACACATTTAAATCCCATCTTGGAAAACCTTCCTAGGCTTATCTTGTGGCCCAATCCCTTTTCTTTCTGTGGAGTACAGTACTAATACAGTAAAACGAAAACATGGGCAACTCACTACCCAGTATCCCCCTTACCAAAGGGGCGTGTTCTGAGACTCCCAGGAGATGCCCGAGACACAGACAGTAGTGAACTCCATGTGCGCTTTGCTTTTTCCTATACCTACATACTTTGATAAAGTCTAACTTACAAATTAGGCATTATACAACATGGATATTCTGGACAAAGGAATGATTCACATCCCATGTGACAGGGAGCAGGACAGCACAAAATATCACCCTACTCAGATCTGCACACAATTTAAAACTTAGGAATATTTATTGATGGAATTTCTCACCTAATATTTTTGGACCACATGCAACTGAAACTATAAAATGTGAAACTGTGGATGGGGGGGAACTGTTGTGTATTGATCTATAAATTCCTTATCCTGAAGGAAATTTTCTTGAGAATAAGACTTAAGTCTCATGTTATCTTTACTTTTCCTAACTGTTAGCAGTGTTTTAAAGGACAGTCAAATATACCTCCAATATCAACTTCTAAAAATACAGGTGATCTCCCATGCACAGTTTGGCTTACTGTACGTTGACTTACTTGCAATCTTATAATGCTATAAGAGTGATTTGCATTCAACAGAAACTGTACTTTAAATTTTAATCTTTTCCAAGGCTAGCAATATGTGTATAGTACTCTCTACTACAATGCTGTTGTTCCATGGCAGAGTTCAACACTCAGCAACTACTGTTGCTAAGCTATGTTAGATAGGGTAGGCATATTAGATGTACTTTCAATTCATGACAGCTCCAGCTTCTGACAAATTTATGGGACACAATCCCTTCATAACTCAAAGAGATCTACAAAATCACCTCCTCATTAAGCCTACCTAATTCAGAGGCCTGGAACTTAAATGTACAAAAACACTTTTTCCTTCTAAATTCTAAGCTATCAGCTAACTTCTAAGAGTTATAAAATAAAAAGTGTATATAAACTAATCATCAGCTTACCGACAGTATGGATTTCTTCTAGAGGAGTATCGAAGAGTAAGAAATCTGTAGTATATAAAAGGCTGAAGCAAACTTCCTTGGCCACTGAAATAAACAAATATAATGATAAATATCTATTACCAATTCATATGTATAATCAACACTTATGGGCAATTCAAGTGGAGAATACATGTATCCTCATTCATCAAATGGTCAGTAGTATCTATCATTGCTAAATCCAAGTTATTCTTAAAAAGGAAACAAAAGAAAGTAGATGACTGGTAAAGAGTAAAATAAAAGCATATTACTTTTGAAATTTTACAATGCTAAGTCAAATAACATCACTAATGTTTCCATAATTACCACAATTGGCAAAAATCAAGTTTTAAAATTTAATAAGTACTCAAATAAAAAAGGTGGTTTATTCCATATAAACAAATGAAAGCTTAAAAGTATACTGGCTTAGCTACATAGCCCAAACTATAAAATATTCTTGATTAAAATACCCTCAAAGTTACATGTATTTATAAAAATTTCAAGTCTGGAGTTCTTTTCTATAAAAATCTTTGGATTATGATATCCACTGAAAAAACTAAAAATACAACACAGCAAATGGGCCTAGGGATGTGGCTCAGTGGTAGAGCACTTGCCTAGTATGCATGAGGCTCCAGGTTCAATTCCCCAAATTGCAAAAATACATAAAGAAAGAAAATCACAGCAGCAACCTGAAGTGGACAATGAGATAGGAAGATTAAGTACTCTGCATTTTGTTTACTTAAGGGATTTAGTATGTAACTACTTAAAAGTTCCAGTTATGAAAACTACACAGCAACTTTGGAATGTAAAACTATACATACTACAACTGCATCTCAACACATTAAAATGCTAAATATAGTTTCTTAGGTTAATTTTTTTTAGCCTTTCCTTTTAAGTTGTGTGATATTTTTATAGCTAAAATAATTTACAAATGATTACAAACATCACTAAATTAAATATCACATCCTTTTTCTCCAACATATATTTTGCCAAACTTTTAACTTTCTAAATTGAAAAAATACACAGTATAGCATAGAGAAAATAATCACTGAAAAATGTTTTCCATTATCCAAGTTAGTCCTTTTCTCAAAGCACAATTTCTAATACATCCTTCCAAAAACTTATGCCTACAAGTGTATAAAATGACTAACACTAATATAGCACTTTAGAGTAATAATTCACTGAATCCACATAACAACTCTAAGAAAGCAATATTATCATTTTCAAGAAACTGAGACAGAAGCATATATATGTACTTGTGCACATCCTTTTCCCCAAATATAAATGGCAACGCTCCATACTGTTTTTAACCAACTTTATTATATCTTGGAGCTCACCCCACACGACAACATATAAATTACCTCATTCTTTTTTCATAGACTCCATCTTACACTTGTACCAAGCCTATGTAACAGGCTCTTTACTACTGAATATTAAGGACTACTCCAGTACGCAATCAGAAATAAAGCCTCAATGCTCATCCCTATTATCTGTCTTTGCACACATGTGCATGTTATGTATAGGATAAACTCAAGACTGTAAATTCATTTAAAAACACAGAGCTTTCAGCAAAACTGCCACAAATAAAATTTGAAAAGCCTTCTAATATCAGACTGTGTCAAACCTCAAGGGGTACCACATTAAAATGGTAATAACATGATTTTTAGAAATTTCATATTTTGGGTTATATTCAAGTTACATATTTAAAGCATTAGTGGCTTTCCCTATTAAAAATGGAGGGCTAGGGATTCAGCTCCATGGTAAAATGCTTGCTTAGCATGTACAAGGCCTGAGATGGGATCAGTAAAGAGTACAAATTTAACACTGCAATTCTTTAAAATAAAAATTATAAAACACTGAAAGACACACAAAAAAATAGGAAGCCTATGTCCTGGAGTTGAAAACTATTCTTAAAATGTCCTTACTTCCCAAAAGCAATTTATAGATTTAATGCAATCCTCATCAAATTATCAATGATATTCTCTGCAGAAATAGAAAAAAAATCATAAAATATATATAGAAACATAAAGACTCTGAATAACCAAACTGATCTTAAGCCAAAAGAAAAAAAATCTAGAAGTATAACAATACTTTACCTCAAAACATAGTAAAGGGCTATAGTAACCAGGACAGCATGATAGTGGCAGAAAGACACACACACACCAATGAGACAGAAAGCAGAGTCTACAAATAAGATCTACAGCCCATTCATGGCCAACCAAAGGAACCAAAAACATACACTAAAGAAAGGACAGCCTCTTCAATAAATGGTGCTAGGGAAAAATGTATGCCTATAAGTGGAAGAATCAAACTATTATAGATACCTTTCTCTCACCATAAACTAAAACCTCCAATTGTCAAAAAGCTCTGGAAGTACTAGAAGAAAAACAGGAGAAACACTTTAAGGTATCAGAACAAGCAATGATTTTTTTGGGTAAGACTCAAAAACACAGGCAAAAAGGTGAGAACAAATTGGATTATATCAAACTAGAAAACTAAAAGGAAACAATCAAAACTGAAGACAACATAGAGATTGGGAGAAATTATTTACAAACATTCATTTGACAAGGGATTAATATCCAGAATATATGATGAACTTAAGCTGAAAACAATCTAAAACAAATGGGTATATAATCTGAATAGACATTTCTGAAAGATCACTAGCCACGGGGAAACCCCAGTCAAAATTACAATGAGACATCATCTCACCAAAATGACTACTGTGATAAAAGCAAAAAACAAATGCTGGCAAGAATGAAGAAATGGGCTGGGATCCTGCTCAGTGGCACAAGCACCTACCTAGCAAGGGCAAGGTCCTGAGTTCCATTCCCAGTACAAAAAAAAAAAAAGCAGAAATAAAAATCGCTATACACAACCAAAAGGGAATGTAAATTAGTACAGCCACCAATGGAGAACACTGGAGTTCCCCAAACAACTGAAACTACATGCTCCAACCGTCCCCTTTCCAGGCACTACGCAGCTGAAGGGTCTGAAATCATCATACCTACACACTCGTGTTTATTTCATTATCATTCAGTCTCAAATGAGTTACCCATTAGCAGATGAATGAATACAGAAAATGTGATACATACATACCCAAGTATATAAACACTACAGAATATCCTTCGGCCATATAGAAAAATGAAATACTGCTACTTACAGCAAAAATGGAAGGTATGGGAGGAAACTAAGTAATAGCCCAGCACACAAAGACAAATACCACATGTTCTCATTCACATACAGAAGCTTAAAAAAGCTGTTCTCAAAGAACAGAGTAGAATGGTGATTACTAGAGATTAGGAAGTGTAAAAAAGAAGGCGGAGATAGGGAAGTTAGATAATAGGTACCAAGATCCAGTTTCAACAGAGAAGCAAATTCTACTGGAAAAAAAGTATAGTTAATTTCTCCATGTAGTATTTCTGGTAAATTCTCATTTCCTATACAATAACTGGAAATTAAGATGTAACTTTGTATACACGTGTTTGCGTAAAATGTTTAAGGGCCACAAATGAGTTAATGCACCAATGAAGTCAAAACCTGGTGCTTCAACAAAAAATCACCAGTTCTAAAATGAGGTTTCGTTTGTCTAAATTTACATAGGATCTCAGCAGTTTATTTTGTTTGTTCATGGTAATGAAGGCTGAATCCAGGGCATCGCACTGAGTTACAGTCCCACCGCTTTTATTTTGAGGGGTGTCTTAGTAAATTGCCCAGGTTTAGCTTGAATTTGTGATTCACCTGCTTCTCAGAGTGCTGGGATTACAGGTGAGCGCCATCCCATCTGGCTTTAGTTTTATCTTTTGTAGCACAAAGGATGGAAACCAGGACCTCACAAATGATAGGCAGGCCCTCCACTACTGAGCTACACTCCTGCTTTAAGATGAACATACCAAATTATTTGACTTATTTTTAGAATGTGGACATCAATTATATCCATTAAAAAACCAGTTTTAGTATTTACCATTTTAAAATGTTCCATTAACCTAGTGTGCTCTAAAGCCACAATTAGGTGATCCAAGAAACAGAAAAACGAGTAAGAAAGGAGGGCAGAAGTTCCCTTCACCAATTAAACTGTTTAAGTGTCTGGTCAGGATTACAAAAGAGAGATGAAAAATAACACCTATGAATCATGGGGAAGATAGTAGTTTTCATCTTTCTCTTTGCCTCAGATTATATTACCCTTTTCTGTGCTTTCACCTTCTAGGATAAGACTTACTAAATCTAAGGTAGCCAGGCATGGTGGTGCACACCTGTAATCCCAGCACTTGGGAGACTGAGGCAGGAGGATCTCCATGAGCTCAAGACAAGCCTGGACTATATAGTCAGTTCAAGGCAGCCTGAACTGCATAGTGAAACCCTGTCTCAAAAAGACCAAAAAAAAAAAAAAAACCTACCCCAAAACCAAAAGAAACCTACAGCAAAAGTTTTACATTTCACTAATTTATAAATATAGTTACAATAAATTCATCAAATCCTATATCCAGCATTCATGGACTGTTGCTGCTGGATTTTATACATTTACCTATTTTCAATTAACTTTTTTTTTCTGTACCGGGGATTCAATCTGAATATCTGCGCATGCTAGGTAATAACGATCTAAATTGGGTGTGGTGGTGCACCCCTGTAATCCCAGCATTCGGGAGGCTGAGGCAGAAGGGTTGCCATGAGTTCAAGGCCAGCCTGGGCTACCTATAGGTAACTATTGCTGTAAATCTGATTTTTTTCTCAGTACTGGGGATTGAACCCAGGAGATGTTCTACCACTGAATTACATTCCTAACCCTTTTTTTTACTTTGAGATAGGGTCTCATTAAGTTGTCCAGGCTGGGCTCAAATGTTTGGTACCCCTCCCTCAGCCTCTGAGTAGCACCAGCTCACCTGGTACACCTACTGTGTTCTTGACTTTAAAAAATCATCTCAGTAATGGCAAGACTCTTTCAAAAGTAGTAACTTTAAACTTAATTTTCAAAATGCTCATTGATGTGTCATAAGGAGCACACGACAAACCCCTAGGTTTACTGCGTCTGGCTTCTTCACCAGTGATTAAGATCCACCCAGCTCTGCATGTCAGTATCTGCTTCAACTGATTCAAATGACACAAAATTTGAGTGTCTTTTTATATTCACTTACCAATCTCCCCAAAACACATGCACTTTTTATTCTTACCTAAAAAGCATAAAAACTGTAGCAGGCATCAAGAAAATTTCATTGCAAGCTATGAATTTCAGAATATTTTGTTGATTAGCACTTAATTTATCCAAGACAGTTCTCAGTAGAGGTAAACTATTTGAACCCTTTGCCTAAAACAAAAGAAAACAAACATTACAAATAATGAAGCATTTTGATAACTGTCACAGTCATCGTTCTGTATCCATGGATGATTAGCTCCAGGTCACCTGACGCAGGACAATCTTCAGATGCGCAAGACCCTTATTTGAAATGACAAACTGTTTGCATATAACCTATACACAGCCTCTCATACTTCAAATCATTTCCAGGTTACTTACATTGCGTAGTATAATGTAAATGCTATATAGAAATTATATTGTATTGTTTAGAAATGATAAAAAAGTCTGTATTCAGTACAGACACAATTTTTTTTGGCAAGTATTTCTAATCTGCAGTTGGTTAAAGACACAGATGCAGACCTGAGGGATACTGAGTGCTGACAATATTTTCTTTTCTTAAACGAGCAGCCAGCATATCCAACAGATAATATCACCAAAAGTCAATCATTTGAAAAGGATTATAAAAGTTTACAAACTAAAGACAGACATTAGTGTATTTTCCTTGTTTTATTTTGTGTATTTGAAGACAACCCCAAACAAATTAACAAAAGTATACTATTAGATACTTTTTAAAAAAGTGATGTTATTTTACAAAACAAAACCCACGGAAATCTCTTTCCAATCAGATAAAAAATCTGACTATCTGTAATACAATTAAAATATGTGACTCCTTAGTTCATAGTAGAAATTAAAGGGACCTAATTGCTGCTGTAGCCAGAATTATAAAGAAAAAGGCCAACAGAAAGCACAAACTGGGATATTTTAATTCAAATTTCAGTGTATATGCAGTATATCCTCAGGCACACTCAAACAAAGCTTAATGTTCCAATCCAGCAATAAAATTTTAGGACAGTAGCAGTTCTTAACATTACTGTAAAAAAGAACTAGAATACTCTTATTTATCTGTTATATTAGAATTATATACTGACAGAACAAGACAACTCATCAAGCTTAAAGATATGAGTATTTCAAAAAACAAAAAACAATTTCAGATTTCAGAAAACCCTCTGGAAACAGGGCAACCCTATGCAACCCTTATTACAAAATGTACTAGTATGTGATGTTCCAACAATAAAACTTCTAAATTCAAATTTCTCAAATTACTGAATAATTCTTAACAAGTTTTAAGGAATAAAAGGATTCTTTCTGACAAATGCCAAAAGGCCATAGAACTCAAATTTATATCTACTATCTATAATCCAGGAGTGAAAGAAATAGCATAGTTCTACTTACGTCAAGGACCTTTTTTGTGTATGTGGCAGCATGAAGCAAAGAGAATAACAAGACTGGGAAAATACTCACTGAAGAAAATAATTAAGGAAAATATTTACAAGTTATCAAGTACTTTGCAAAATGTATGACTATGTCCAAATACACAGATATGAAACACCTGCAAAATAAATTCCGTGCAGTGCTTTTGCTTTACTGACATACCTTGAATCAAATAGTTTTGTTATTTATTTAAAAATTACCTATGATGAACGTGATCATTATATATATATCTAAAATATATCAATGAACTTAAAACTAAAATGTACTTTCAAGCTATAATAGAATAAATGTGCTTATGACACTACATATAATAGAAAATTTAATTACTTACTAAGCATGTAAGAAAAGTATTTAACTTTCTAAAATTCACCATTCTTTTTATGAAGAAAAAAGAGACAAAGAAAGGTTTTTCTCATTTATTTCTACTGGTTATTAAAGCACTGCAAACATGTGCAAAGTTATATTCAAACCCAAGCCACCTCAGAGAATTACATGCAGCTTTTAACCGTATAGTGGTCATCCTGGTCACTCTGAGCCTTCAAATATTTGCATGCTTTCATGGATCTAAACCACTGAGGAAAGAGTCAGAGGTAAGGGTTAAGAGTTAACTCCTAAATTTTCCTCAGTTGAAGATTTTCTTTATTTCTTTCCTATAAAACCCCCCTAAATTTATGATGCTGCACCCAAAAAGCTGCTGTAATTGTATTCTCAACAGCTCAAGTACAGACATAAACAGAGAATACCTTACATGTAAGTCCAGTGGCTTGACTTTATGCCATGGATAAATACATAATTTTCATTCAACATTTGAAAAATAGAAATTGCTCAAAAGATCTCATTTACCACCCCAATGGCTGCCAGGTTGATATCAGGAAAGAAAAAAAATTTGCCAAGTATTTCATAAACTGATACTGTTAATTAAGAATGGCAAAAATACTAGCTCTCAAAATACTACAAGTTTCTAAGAGAGGAATTATATTTTCTTACCCTAGATGAAGGCTTGATATAAATAGGAAATGGTGACTATGATAACATAATCTGAGCATCAAGTTCATTATAACCACAACTCATTTAGGACTCCAAACTTTCTAACTTCTAATTGGTGAGCACCTACCCAAGTATTAGAAAAAAATCTAATTTTCTAATAATATACTAATTCTCCAAATTAATAACCTGACCAATTCCTTCTTAATACTCACACAAATTAGGTAAAATGCCAATTTTGAGATATCACACACACACACACACACACACACACACACATACACACACATACACAGAGTCTTAAATGTTTAGTGAATCACAGATACACCCCTTTAAAACTGATGAAAGCTATAATCCTCTCTTAAGGTTCTGTGAAACTCTGTTGCAGTTTAAATAATTCAATTTAAACTCTGACATGTATCTAGACTTGCAGACTGATTCAGTAACAGAGGCAGTGTCAGGTAGTGAAATAGAACTCTGAACTGCAAGTGGAGGTATCTGGGTTTCAGTCATGGCTCTGTCACCCCCCCCATTTTCCTAGACTAAGTTTCAAACCCTTCCAAATAAGTTCAAGGCCAGCCTGGGCTGAACAGCCAGTTCAAGGTCAGAAAACAAACCAAGACCATGTACAGGTCAAAGTCAGAGATTTCTAATGTGCTACTTATCTTGAATATTGCACAATTCACAAATCCACCTCTTACACTCTACAGTTCACAAATCCTTAACAAGAAACTCATCTTAGCTTTGAGGGGCACTTTTTAAACTATTTGGAGGTAAGGCATATTATAGAGTACAGTTTTAACCCTCAGTATTTACTTCATATAATAGACCAAGTAAAACTGTCACCCTTACCCAACTCCTTAAGAATCAGATCACTATTTCTTCATATAACTAGTTTATGTTATTCCCACTGCTTACCACTCCTCCTTCCAAAAGAATGTAGGGAATGTGAAATCCTTAGTCTTCAATGTACCAGGAGGCAGGTTAGCAAACAACCAACTATACAGGAAAGGCAGACAGGCTGTCTTCACAGTCACAGTCTCCTCTGTACAATCTGAGGATTCACTCAACAAAACATATTGAGCACCTACCTGTGCCAAGCACTGTCCCACAGTTCAGTGCTGATGTACTCAATTTGCTCTAAATTAATTACTTGGAATGCATTTCTCTCACTTCTGTTTCTCCAAGGAAATTTTAAGCTATTAAAAAGCATAACCAAGAATTTTACATTTCTTCCCATAGTATCTCAAAAAAACAAGACTTTTAGGCAAGGCATGGTGGCACACACCTGTAATCCCAGCAATTGGGAGGCTGAGGCATGAGGATAGCCATAAATTTGAGGCCAGCCTGGGCTACACAGTGAATTCAAAGCTAGCCTGAACTATACAGTGAAACCCTGTCTCAAAAAATAAAGAAAAACAATAATTTTAATAATTGTGATTGCAAAGCTCCTCAATGAACAAGTCTAAAAGCAACAAGTCTAAAAGCTTGTCAATCCAATGATATGCCAAATAAACACTTCATGTTGCACATAATCACCATCTAGTGAGTTTTACCAAAAAATAAACAAACATAAATTATAATGTGACATTACAGATCCACATATTAAAACATAAAAACCCTATCCTTATGTACCAACCTACTTACATTATCCTGATTAAAAAATAATAATTTTAAACAGAATCTCCACACACCATACATACAAATGGTTACTGGCTCTACTTAGGAACAGACAGAAACATCTTGAAACTAACAACTGGGTGAGTGGTTCACACCTGTATTTCCAGACACTGAAGAAGGCTGAGGCAAGAGGGTCATGAGTAACTTAGTAAGACTGTTTCAAATTTTTAAAAAAAGCTGGGGATGTCTTCAGTGGTGGAGTATCTGATTCCAATCCTCAGTACTGCACACACACAAAAAAACAAAACTCCTGCACTTAAATATTTCTCATTAACTGTTAATTAGGTAGACCTTTTAAATAAGAAAGATCTTGGCAGGGGGTCACTGCCCTGGGGCGAACCAGCTGGAGGTGGCTGGGTCACAATGCCAGTCAACAGCACAGGCAGATATCCAGGGTCTCGCTGTACAATTCAGGCTGGCCTTCAACTCATTTTGTAGCCCAGGTTGGCCTGGAGCTCACAACAATCCTCCTGCCTCAGCCTCCCAATTGCTCAGATTGCAGATGTGCACCACCATGCTTGGCTTCTGACCTTTATTTTTGCCCAGAGCTGATTGCAGGGAAACACTCTTCTAGATAAGTCAGTGGCTGGCATGGTGGCACCTTCCTGTAATCACTGTACTCAGGATGCTGAGGCAGGAGAATGGTCATAAGCTCAAGGTCAGCCTGAACAACACAGTGACATGTTGTCTCAAAACAGCAACAAGAACAAAGTATCTAATACCCTGATGAGAAACCCTGACACGTTGTGCAGGAAGCTATCATTGGCAGCAGCTTGGCCTCAGGTCACCCTCAGTGGTTCTTCTGTGACTCTGGGGCCTGCGAGACCTCCTGGAGGATGAGCTGAGTTTTCCTAATCTGTGGATATCCAGAAGCGATAGAGTAATGAAGAGGAACACACCACAACTTTGACTCATCTGGCACAGATTTGGAAAGCAAGGAAACAGCAATAACAACACCACAAAATAATAACAGCACAAAATGAGAAAAAATAAATGACATAGATAGCAAAAAATAAATAAGAAAGATCTTGTCAGCATTACTGTTTACACCCAAAGTTTTGAGCACAATACAATGATTTTTCTCAAAGTAAACCTCATAGTAAATATGTGAGGTTTCTATATACAGTACTGAGGTGCTCGGGAAATTTAAGTTAATTTCTCTCTTAGTTTCTCTAGCACTTATAAGTCCACTTAGGGGCTGGAATTGCAGCTCACTGACAGAGAATATGCTTGGCATGTACAAAGACCTGGGTTTAATCCTGAACAACAAAAAAGTGTGTTTAAAATTTGAAACTTTAGCTGGGTGTAGTGGCACACACCTGTAATCCCAGTCCTCGGGAGGCTGGAGGCTGAGGCAGGAGGATCACTGTAAGTTTGAGGTCACCCTGGGCTACACAGTAAGTCCAGGCCAGCCTGAACTACATAGCAAGACCCTGTCTCAAAAAAAAAAACAAAAACAAACTTTACAGGCCTAGGTATTATGCTTGTAAATTTCTAGTATTTCATCTTGCAGAAATAGTTTATTGTGTTTTCCATTATGTACAATTGTATCATTAAGTATTCAAACGCTGTTAGAGCAACCTTTCAAAGAGTGCAAAATGCTATAATTTCCGGAGGGATACTCTACAGGGGGGAGAAAAAACCCTAGAGACTGGTAACTCCTTTATTCTCATAATCCATAAAAATCCAAGAACCCTATTTTTAAAATGTTTAACTTGCTTCTTTGCTTACTGAGTTGTAGAACTCTTGCTTGGAGTAACTCTGATTTTATCATTCTACAACACACTTGAAATGTGGACACGTACAAATTCCAAATGTTAAGTTTTCACTGGCTGCATAGACTACCTATGTGTATCCTCTTTTTCTATTTTCTATTTATTAAATATTATTTGCATTTTATTATTTAATTAAATTTATTTCTAACTTCCTGGGTGATAAAGAAACAAGCTCAGGATTTCTCTGGGTTTTTTTGGTTTTTCTTGAGACAGGGTCTCGCTATATAGTTCAGGCTGGACATGAACTCATGGTGATCCTCTTACTTCAGCCTCCTGAGCGCTGGGATCACGGGCTTGCACCACCATGCCCAGCTAGGATCTCTCTTTTTGAAAGCAACAGATCTGGGGGCTGGGGATATAGCTCAGTGGAATAAGCGCTTGACTAGCAAGCGCAGGGTCCTGAGTTTGATCCCCAGTACCGCCAAAAAAAAAAAAAGAAAGCAACAGATCTGGATACTTTCCCAAACATGAATTAAATGAAAGAAATTTTTAAATGTTAAAAGTCCTGTATAAGCTTGTGGTTTCAATCTCAACTTTTTGTGTATGTGCAATCCTGGGGATTGAACCCAAAGCTACATCCTCAGCCCATTTTACTTTGTACTTTGAGACAGGGTCTTGCTAAGTTGCTAAAATGCCCAGGCTGGACTCAAAGTTGCATTCCTCATGCCTCAGCTTCCCCAGAGTACTAGGATTACAGGCACACATCACCATATGAATCAAGTTTTTAAACATCCATTGCTAATACAGAAGCTGACAAGAGATAAGAACAATGACAAAGTTTAAAATTCCCAAATCAGCTTATTGAAGGTTTACATTTTTAATAATAGGATTAGAAATTCTTACACTAAAACTATCTTCCTCATGGAAATGCCAAAAAGCAAATAAATCCATATTTCATGGAATATTCTCATTACTGAATCTCTCCTATCAAAACCTAAGAGCTCTCCCACATGTTTAGCTGGTGATTTCACTGTCAAAAGAGTAGAAAAGGATACTTGTAACAGGGTAAGAATTGACGAAGATGAGCGAGTACAACAGGTAGTGGCAGCTGTCCTCTAACAGAGCCTGGGCCAGGAACGCTCTGCTTAGCTGGAAGTGCGGTAATCTCTGATGCAGTCTCAGAGCACTGGTCAGAGCATTTGCCAGCAAAGCACGTTGATAAAAGCTTGCTGCTTCATGCAACCTGCAAATTACCGAAGGAGAAGTTACCATGAGACAAACAACTACCATGTCTCTTCCTCCTTTGTGAATTGCATCAGAATTGCACAACGCCGAAATCACTTAATTGCCAAAAGAAAAAAAATTACTTTTACTGAGTCTACCTTCTTAAAAGCATCTCTTCACATATATGCGCAACTGAATTTTATAAAACAGTAATTTTTCCTATCAAATTAAATAAAAATGCAAAACCCATGAACTCACTTCATTCTTACTCATCTATTTTTCTTCAGATTTTGACTGTGCTATCAGTTTCACAAATAACAAGATATAAAATATTTCTCCAACTGATTACTAGGTTATTAGTGACTCAAAATAGGATTTGTACTTCATTTGTCCCTAAACTCTTCACAGTTTGGTAATTCTTACACCCGAAGGGCACGTGATAAATTGCCCGCACAACTGGCTTGTTAACAGCGGAAGCATGTGATACATACCCGAGCAGAGGGAGAACGAACAGAGCAGAGCAGTACACTGTGAACGATCGGGAAAGCCACATGGCTGTGTCCAGCTTATTGGCCATCATGAATTGCTAGATTGAAAGAGAAAAATACTTACTGATCTAAGCCTGCAAATTATGTTTTAAGGATATAGAGCACAGAATTGTTATTCCTATTCACACTCAAAATTTTAACAAACATGTTTTCAGATCATTAAATGAAAACTTATTAACTGTTTGAACATGTATGTGCAATAAGTCCAAATACTCTGTAGTTTTCATGTGGAAAACACAGGAAGTACTTAAATAAAAAATACCAGTTGATATTTTAAAATTTGAAAAAAATTAGGAAAAAACGGAAAAATTTACAATCGTCTGTGTTCCTTCAACACTTGCAATTCTAGCTTCATCTATTTAAAAAAATCATTAAATAAGAACTAATTCCTCTCAAGGGACCCATAATACTTATTCTTAGAAAATCTCAAATCCTCCAGAGATATAGCTCAGCGGCACAGGTGCCTGCCTGGCAAGCGCAAGCAAGGTCCTGAGTTTGATTCCCAGTAAAAGAAAGAAAAGAAAAAGAAAATCTCAAATCCAAATAAGTATGTCTCAGAGCTGAGTAAGAAGGCATCACATAAATCCAGTTTACATTAAATGAACCTTTTAAAAGAGAAATAGAAAACCATGGTAATTGTTCCTATCAAACTCCTTAGTCCATGGATGATATACAGAAGGGCCTACCTACCTCACGTACTCAAAATACAATTGTCAGGTATTTTGTTTTGTTTTTTTTCTTTGGCGGTACTGGGGATTGAACTCAGGACCCTGCGCTTGCTAGGCAGGTGCTTATTCCACTGAGCTATATCCCCAGCCCCAATTGTCAGGTATTAAGTGGCACCTGCTTCTCTTCTATGCCTCTGCATTCCCTCAAGGTTCTCCTGCAAGTTTTACACTAGTGTCAATGACACTAAATTAAACTTCCATTTACCATTCTCTTCTTCACTTTTTAAAATCTTTTCCTTTGCTGTATTCCCCCCATATGGGTCCATTACTATTGAAGCAAGAATATAAAATGTTTTAACATTAAGGTGTTTCACCATTTATCTTTAAGTTATAACGAGACTTTCACATTTTCAACAATATAAATATTTAACATCAAGATCCAATACAAATAAATATACATGTGTGCATAAAATAGTCTCACAAAACAGTACTTATCCTTAGCGTGTGATGGACGCTGGCATCTTGTTTTGTTTCGTTTTTTAAGTATTTGGTGTTTCCACTGAACTGATTTCAAAATGGAGCTACCTAAAGTTTAAAAATACTGCTTCACTAGTGTAGCACCCCTGCATGGCCAGGGCTGGAATGCACCAAAGTCTAGATTGTTAGAAGGTGTGAGATGATCAGAATGCATTGATTACAGGGAAAAGTGCAATTGATTGCTTCCATCACTGCTGGTATTCTGTTTTTCACAGGCTGGTGGACCATCATAGATGTAACTGTTACCTACCCTAATATGGAAGAGTTCAACCACTCAAACCATGTCTGTAGTGTTACAGCAACCATAACCTTCCTAATGATTAATGCTGTGTCAAATGGACAAATCTGGGGGGATAGAGTGGAGATTGTCTGAGTCAAACAGGTGCTAACATTTGGCTGTTCAGTGGTTTTACAATGGCTTTTGGATCTGATTGTGTCTAAGCAGATGTTCTTTGGAGGTTATGTTGCTAAAGAAAAACCCATAGTATATTTTGGCAGTGCTATATTTTTCCAGAATGCTTTCCTATTTTCTGGAGGACTGGTGTTTAAGTTTGGTCATACCAAAGACTTGTAGCAATGAAAACTGTAGACTTTCTGCAGCCGGGTACCCCTGTGGGGGGTGTTTTACTGCTCACTCCCAGTCTTTTATAATGCCATTTTCTAAACTTATTTCGGATGCCAGGGATTTAGCTCCTGCCCGGCAAGTATGAGGTCCTGCGTTCAATTCCCGGTACTCTTCCCAAAAATAAACTTATTTCTGAGTGTAGTCTCAGCTTCAAGTTGTGTAATGCTAAAATCATGAGAACTCTGTGTAAACAGCAGCAAAACCTCTTGTGATACACACCTAGTTAACTTATACAATGTTAAAGCAAACTGTTTTACACGAGTAACTTCTGTCAAGTTTTGTTTTATTTTTGAGGAAGGGTCTCGCTATGTAGTCCACACTGGCCTCAAACTCCTGTTGATCCTCCTGCCTCAAACCTGAGTGCTGGGATTACAGGGCTGCACCACCACACCCAGAGATACCTGCTCTATCATCATGGTATAATTTGTGTTTTGTGTGTGTGTGTGCGGTACTGGGAATCAAACTCAGGACCTTGTGCTTGCCAGGCAGGCACTTATGCCACTGAGCTATATCCCCAGCCCCATCATGGTATAATTTGTAAAAATAAAATTACAGAAGAAATCATGGATTCATCAGAGTATTTTATCTGAGGTTCAAAAAGCTGTAATGCAAGTTTTCTGAAGATACAATGTGTTTATTTAAATGTGACCTTTGTCACATGTTAAATGAAATATATACATTTTCTTGTTTTTATAAACTTAAAAAAATACTGTTTTAAAGTAATTTAACTATGACAAAATGCACTGCTATAAACATGGGTACAATTACTGTAGTATGATTTTTTCAGTTCTTCTGGGAAAATAATCAGAAGGGGAATAGCTGGGTCAACTGGGACCCCCAATCCTAGTTTTTTGAGGAATCTCTACACTGATTTCCACAGTGGTTGGACCAGTCTACATTCCCAGCAACCGTGCAGACAGGTTCTTTTTTCCCCACAGGCTTGCCAGCATTTGTTATTAGTTGATTTCTTGATAATAGCCATTCTTAATATAAATGGATGCAATTAGAGACTATACTCATAAGTGAAATAAATCAGACCCACATGAGTAAACATCATATTGTCTCCCTAGTGTAAAACTGGAAGAGTGCCAGGCATGGTGGTGCATGCTTGTAATCGAGAATCCTTGTGAGTTCAAGACCAGTCTGAGCTACAAAGTGAGCTCAAGGCTAGCCTGAACTGCACAGTGAGACCCCGTCTTTAAAAAAAAAAATCCATAATGTATAAGAGATATTGTGAAAGGGAAAGAAACTGATAGAGAAAAAAGAAAGAGAAAAAAATAATACATATATATTATTGTATTTATATATATGTATACACACACACGATAGCTAAGATAACTGTACTAATTTCTATTGGTTTATTGTAAGGCCTAGTTGATGCTTAAATTCTTTTTGACAAATTTTGCATGCTTATATCTGGTAATCTGAACAACTACTCTGAAGACAACAATATGCAATATAACAACCATTGTTGATTTCCTATCATCTTATTTTAAAATTCTGTCTGATTTTTTCTTATTTTTTATCCTTTAAAATAAAAATTTTTTTAAATCTAAGGTAAATCATATTTAAAAAGCAAATTTAAGAACTGAAAAAGTAATTTAACTTATATTTTGAGAAAAAAATGTATTTTTTAAAACGAAACCATTTTCAAATATGAGGACCTTTTACAGTACGTCTTCCTAAGCACATGCAGGTAATTCCACAAATATGAACTAACCCTCTGATTTATTCTATCCAGACTTACCACACTGCAATTCCCCTAAATTTAAAGGATTAGTAGCAGTTAAGTGAAAGGATGAATTTAGCTTACTGTGCTAAATTTCTCTACAACTATCCAAATTCTACAACATAGGGCTGGTGATATAGCTCAGTGGAATAAGCGCCTGCCTAGCAAGCGCAGGGTCCTGAGTTCGATCCCCAGTACCTCAAAAAAAAAAAAACCCAAATTCTACGACATAGTTTAACCACTGTCTTTAAAATCTATTTGTGTAGGGTGATAACTCTGCAATAAATGACTAAGGTGTGTACTTCATTTGGTACAATTTTATGGATGTGAATTTCATTATACAATTTTTTAAAAGTTTAGAAAGGTACAACTGGTTTACATTTTTAAGACTGAACTACCCCAACCACCACAGCTAGTAATGTTTTACAAGCAAAAACCATTAATGGATCTTTGTTGAGAAGCAATACAGTCATAAAGTGTCAGTCTCACGCTGTAACACCTATCATAAAGGGGAAAAGGTCTTGACAGTGGACAAACTGATGGATACCACCTTAACCAAATGATCAAACTTAAATTTCCCAATACAGAATTAATCAATAGGAAATGCCTCAGCTATGCACTGAGAAGGGACACACTTTACTTATGTAACTCCAATTTGAGAAGCATTCTACAAAACAAGTCTGTACTCTTGAACACTACTGTTACTTTTAAAGACACAAAAGGGATGAGGACAGAGGAACTATTCTGAATTATGGTAGACTAAAGAGGTAAGATCAGTAAACGCAAGGCGTGCTTTGTGGGAAAATCTTGGAGAAAGAAGTAGCTTTAAAAGAACAATTTGTTAAGTTGGAACATAGATTGTGTATTAGGTAATAACGTATCAATTTTAAATTTCCCAAATGTGATAACAGCATTGTGGTCATGTTTGGAAGAACACTTAAATTTTTAAATTTTTTGGGCTAACAAACGCGACTAACTCAAATGGGTCATCAAAATCAAAACGCGTGTATACAAGAATGTTGCAATTAAAAAAAAACAAAAACTTCCCCAATTCACAAACTCACAGTTTTAAAACTAAGACAAAATAAGGCTTCGGGTACAAATAACTAGAAAGCTACAGATCAGTACCTGAAAACTTAAAACTTTACAAAAACGTAGTATTTCTTTTCATAAAGAAAAAGAAAAGCAGCCCGCCCTCTCCATAATTTCTCTACGCTATAAAGTAAGTACAAAGGTCCTCCGTCAACTCGAGGGTGCGCCCTGAGGACTGTGTCACAGCGCCTCTAATGGCATCGCCACCTCAACTCCACTCCCCGGCACACCGGCGGGGGCCGCCCGCTCCAGGCCGGCCCGCGACCGCTCCGGGAACAGACCCGGGCGCTCATTTGCATACTCCCCCCCCCCCGCCCCACCCGCCGGACTCGGTCCACAGAGCTCCGCGAGCCTGGAACGCCTTGGAACCTCTCAACACTTTCCGCGGCTTCCTAACTCGCGCAGAGGAAGCGAGAGTAGCCAACCCCGTGCACTCACCACAGCGCCCGCCCCCTGGGGGCCGTTCGGGGTCGTATCAGCCATGGGAGACAAATTCGCGCTTGCGACGCTGTATCGCGGAGAGAGAAGAAAGAAGTGACAGAACGTCAGCGCCGGGGCCACGACCCGGGTAACCGGCTTTCCCGCCGGGTGCCGCAGGCCCGCCGCCCTGCAGCAACTTCCAGACTCCACAGGGCAAGGTTTCGCGGGACCCAGCGCAACACGCTGCCCCAAAGACGCCCACAGCTACCGGGAAATACCTGTCCCGCACCACCGAGATCAAAGTGGGATTTCTAGAAAAGACCGAAACGAAGGCGGAGCTTTGGCAAGGCCCTAAAGGACCGCCTAATGCGGCCGGCTCCTGCTTATAGCCGAACTCGGAAGTACTCCTTTCACTTCCGTGGGCGTGAGCCGGTAACTGTGAGGGCAAGCGGGAGCGGTGTGCCGAGGCATGACGGGAAATGTAGTTTTTCTTTTCCTTTCGGCCCCACCTGTCGTCCTAGTCTGTCATTGGCTCAGTGAACTATGAAATGAGACCGGGCAAATTTTGCCTCATCTCTGGCACAAGGAGGATCTTCCCTACTCCTAGTCAACCCACAAAATTTCTTTACTCCATCACATAGAGCCTCAGAAGCATCTTTGATTTCTCCTTCACTTACTTGCTAACCCTATTTCTCAACTTCTAAGAATTTTTCAACAAGTCTTACAAAGCCTGCTGTGTAGCAAGTTCCATGCTTAGCTTGGCGTATAAAAAGATAACTATGACACAAACTGGATGAGAGACAGACAAGTAAGCCAAAATCACAACATAAACTCTCAAAATATGGTCAGAAGCTGAGTTAAGTTTACAGAGCACAAGATGCCCCAGGAGGTTTCCTGGAAATGATAATTCTGGCCCTAAATCATGAAGGAAAAGAAGAAGCTGATTGACAACAGAAGGGGATTTCAGACAGGAACAGAAAGTGCGGGAAGTAATAGCACAGAGATCTAGTTTGTATGAACAGAAAAAGGTACTGGTCGGAGAACTATAAAAAGATTTGGGATAGAAAGGCAGGATGGGATGTGCTAAGAAGCAAAGAATCTGAACTTGATTTTGTACCAGAGAGCCAGGGTGCAACTGTAAGCAGAAGTGTAATATCATCAGATTTAGCAAAATCACTCTAACAATGGGGTCAAGGATGATCAGAAGAGAAGCCAGGAGATTTGTTGGGAGAGAATTACATACATTTAGAAGGGAGATTTGGACTGAGGCAGTTTGTGAAGGAAGAGGACAGATGAGTTGGAGGTCACTTCCAAGATTTGGCAACTGATTAGGTGTGTAGCAGAGAGAAGGTAATCTGCTGAGACCTAGAGAAGAGGTGTAGAGAAGAACGCATCAGAAGGGCAGTGAACTGAGAAACACTAAGGGATTGGAGAAAGGAGCTGACTAAAAACCTATAGGACATCTGGTACAACACTGGAAAAGCACAAACCTGTCATGCTCCTATTCACTCAGATTTGTGATTAACCTCTAGGACCCTTGAGCAGTCTAGGTGCTAGTCAGCTGCAGCTGGGAAGTCAAATGGTGCACTCTCAAAATGGAGTAAACATCTCTTTTTCTAAGACTGTTGCCCACTTTCAGTCCTTTACTTCCTCTCAAGTGTCATTTAGCTCATTTTTTGTAGTACTTATCACTTTCTGAAATTCCTTATAATTATTTGTCTGTCAGTGCATGTGTGTTCATGGGCTTGCTAGCTCAGAGAACCATAGCAAAATGCCAACCTTCTCCTCATAGGTATAGACTAGAGGCTTGAAAGTTCAAGTTACCAGTGGGATGGGCTTCATTTTGTGGCCTTTTGTTTTGGCTTGAAGGGAGCTGCCAGTTTGCTGTGTGCTCAACAGATGTGTAGGGGTAGGGGATGCATTTGATCACTCATAAGGATTATGACTTTATTTACCTGCTATCTCTAAATACTAGGTGTTAGAACTTCAACATAACAGTTGGAGGGGGTAGTGGAGGACACAATTCAGTCCATAGCAGCAATACGCATGTGCGGTAAAAGGATACTATAATTATAAAAATATTTAAAATATAAAATATTCTCTATTGAAAATACACTGTAGCCAACTGATTCACATAGAATGCATTTTAAAATTTTTGCTGAACTTTTGGATCCATAGTAGTGTACAATTATAACTGACGACCAAGTATAATTCCATAACTGCTGCTTGATATTTTTGTTAAGGAATAAGATGACAGTGAAACAACTAAGACATATTAGAACTTCATTCAACAATAGTGTGATCAACTTCTTTGCTAAGTTAAATACTAGCTTTTGAACACTAGAAGAATATTTGCTCAAAAAATTTTGGGTGCTGTTCACAATGTAACACCTATAGACCTAGCACATTTTAAAATTCAATCTTTTTATTAACATTTTCTCCATCACTTTCATTGTGTAGACAATCAATAAAACAGGTCAACCCTCAAGCTCTGGTCTGTACTGTTTGGTGAGATTTCCATGGTGTGAGTACTCCCACTGTGACCTATTTCAAACTGCAAACATAATGTCACTGAATGTGGCGCTGGGAAGGGGTGTGCGTAGCACACCACTACATAGTCACTATTTCTATTATATACATATAATAGGGACAAATAACCTCAAAAGCATGGATGATAGTAAGATGTAGTAAAAGTAATTAGGACATGATGAGCTTTAAATAGTTGTTATTGATAGTAAGATGTAGTAAAAGTAATTAGGACGTGATGAGCTTTAAATAGTTATTATCAACTAAATAAATTTTACGAGAGAATTTCAAGATGACGACCGGGTAGGCAGCAGAGAAAGAACCTCCCGGAGGAATGCCACTCAGACAAAGGACAGAAGGGAAAGAGGTGGGTATCCTGAACTCAGGAAGGATCTGAAATGGGAATTGAAGCCCTCAGAAAGACTGAGTAAAACCTCTGCTGGAGGAAAGGATCAGAGATCCGCCATGGCGCAGTTGGAGGGAGAGAAGGAGGAAGTCACCGCTCCAAGCACACCCATGGTCTGTGCCCTTGTTCTGGCATTCGCAGCTTCAGCTTCGGAGGCTCACGCTCACGGAAGCCTCCTGACTTGGCCAGGGGAGAGCGGAGTTCCGAGATAGCTGGTCCAGGGCTGGAGAGAGGAGGGCACAGCCAGGAAAGGAGGCAATGGCAGTCGAGAGCAGTTGTCGAACCCAGTATGAGAATGAGAGCTTGCAACAGCCACTGGGGCAGAGTCCCCACCCTGTGGCAACCTTCCTAATCAGTGCCTGGAGAGAATCAATGCAATTAGTACACAGTCCACCACGCCTGAATCTGTGCCTTCCTCGAGGTGGTGACCCCGCGCCTCTCCGCTGGGTGAGCAGCTGCCAGTGGAGAGCAGGGGGGAGGCTTGGCAGTGAGCCACAGCGGCTCCCAGGGATCTGGCCAAGGAGTGGACGGGGGCTCCAGCACCGCAACGGGAGGGAGATGCAGATGGAGGTGGATTGCGTGGCTCCATGCCCTTCTCACTCCAACATCAAGCAGGAAGCACGAGCTGGGTTGCCGGGGCTCAGCTCCCACCCTGAGCTCTCCCTGGGAGCAACCTGAGTATTAGCAGCTTGAGCAAGCACTGCCTGTTCCTGGCAACAATGGGGTGAATCCACAGTCTTCAGGACTCACCCCAAACTATTGATGTGAGCACCAAGGGTGTCTCCTTGCAGCTTGCACAGATGAACCTTACATGAACCCATAGCAATAGATTAGATGAAGGGCAACACACTGGGAGTCTGAAAGGCGGCAGCATGCTCTATACAGCGGACCCAAGAAAGTCCTCCAACTCTAGTCTAGAACTAATCTTTAAACTCAGTTCATGCCCTGGGCTAACACAGTGAGAACGGGCTGGGGAGATTTCAGGCCCTCATAACAAGCATCAGGGGTTTGTCCAGTGCCCAGCTGTAAGGGGTGGGGAGCGGTAATACTGGAGATCGGGAGGAAGGAGGAGGAGAAGAAAGGGCCTCTGGCATTGAGGCAACGGGACAGAGCCAAACGGGTCACTGAGGGCACCCCGATGGGGGTGTGTGCCCCACGGCTGCTCTGCTGTGCGCCCCGCAGCTGCTCCGCTGAGGGCCCCGCGGCTGCTCCACTGAGGGCCCTGTGGCTGTTCCACGGTGGGCCCCGCGGCTGCTCTGCTGAGGGCCCCGCGGCTGTTCCACGGTGGGCCCTGCGGCTGCTCCGCTGTGGGCCCCACTGAGGGTGCCCCATGTACTGGACCCGCCCGCACCCAAAGCACAGTGACAGGGCAGAGCGGGGCGGTCCGCTGTGAGCATGGGTGCTTTTCCACCTCCGACCATGGCAGTTTGTATACACCCATGTGAGATATAGTATGGTCTGAGGTAGCTATATCTCTTCCCAAGGCGAGAGTCCAGAGGTATAGATAAACCCAGGAATACAGTTATTATCACAGGGAAGATGACTGATTGAGTGGTAGGGCAACGGAGATGAGGGAGGAGAAAACTGAATGATGAAATGGGCCATCGTCTGTGTAACTGAGTAACATGTGAAGGTAACATTATGTAGGACAGCATCCAGAGCTAGTTCCCTTCTATGTTCTCTATAATTTGTATTTCCTCAATCGTTTTTGTATTAACAGAAGTGAAGATAACTTTATATTATACACCATCCAGTGCTAAAAAATAAATAAATAAATAAATAAATAGTTATTATCTTTGTTTTAATATAACAGAGATCTATAGGATTTAAGATTTTAGTAATGGCTATGCATCACGACCAGTTCACAAAAATTCTAAACATTTAAGAAGCACCTCGTAGAAGCCAACGCAAGCCGGCTCTGTTGTTCTGCTGTGTTCCTCCATTCATGATACTCTTTCAGCCCCTCCCTGCTCTTCTTCTCAGGGGGTGGAACTTTCCTTAAACTTTAATGCACTCGCGCCCACGTCTCAGTTACGCTACTACCTCTAACATCTCCTTCCCGTCTGTTGGGGGCCGCGAGTAATAAATTGAGTCTAGAGTATGTCTGAGGCCTTTCTTGCCCTGTCTTTTGGAAGAGATTGAAAGGAAAATACTCCCTGCTTTCTTCTGGTCACCGCTGAAGCCCTGCGGCTAGTGACACTGTGGAGCTCACAGGGAAAAATAAGGACGATAAGGACCCTCAGCATTTTTTTTTTCTCGGTACTGGGGATTGAACTCAGCACCCTTGCTAGGCAAGCGCTTATTCCACTGAGCTATATCCCCAGCCCCATGACAAGGATCCTTAAAGCAATTTAGTACCAGTAGTAAAAAGTTTTACCTGGGGAAACTACAATGTTCTTATTGCCCCTTGTCTCATCCTTGCAAGAATACTTTGTTCTTCCTACCAGCCCACAGCAGTACTGTTCTGGAGTCACTCACCACCCCTTCCCGTGCCCTCGCTAATAAAATAGTGGCGAGCTGGGGACCCTGTCTTTGCCCACCCAGAGGCCCTGACCTCCTGCTGCCTCTCATTTCATCCTCCTGCCAGGACCAGTCACACAGGCAGTTGGGAGATCTTGGCGAGGTTCCTGATACCCGTCAGAAAAGTCGAGTCCCTGGGTGAAACCTCTGAATAGGTTCCTATCCTATTAAGGCACTTGCTTAATTCTCTTTTGTGTGCTTTGGTTTCGTGTTCTCATCAAGAGTCTTAAATTTCTGAAAGGAAATAGAAATTGTTCATGAGGAATAGAAGAGAGTAGAGGACTTTTGGCCGCAGCCTAATATGCTCTATTTGTAATTTGAAATGTTCAAGCTAGTCAATTTGAAAATAAATTATTAATAATTGGTCAGAAAATACTCCTATGAATATTAGAAAGACTAGTGGATGCCATGGATGAAACGTTGATGGCAGAGTATTGATACCTTTCCAGAGATTATTTTACTAATGACAAAGGAAAAGATGTGTCTCTTCCATGGAGCACTGTGGCAGTTAAAACCCTAACCAAGAGATGACTTTCTCTTGTGGAATGTGGAACACGGAGCAGAAAATAACCAGAGGGACAAATTCTTACATTCTTAGGAAAACTTATAGGAAAGCAAGAAACGGGGAAGTTTATGGTCAGGCCCATTCCATTAAAATTATTAAGCGTAGTATATCTTTAAGAAAATCTTTTTGTATCCCTTCTGATATATCTATCACAGATGTTAATCTTCTGCCACATTTGCTTTAAAATTTTTATGAAACAATATTTATACTGTTAAACAATCCTGCTCATTTTCTTAAGTATCTAGACCTATCGCTGCACTGAAATAGCTGAATTCTTGTTCATTTTTAAGCTTTTATTACCTATTTATATACATATACAATCAATAATATAAGTTATGGTTTTGTATACTTTTTTTAGACAAAGTTTCACTATTCCCAGTCTGGCCTCAAACCCTTGGATTGAAGCAACCTGCCTGCCTCAGCCTCCAAAATATCTTTTATGTTTTGTTTTTGTTTTTGTTCATTGAGACAAGGTCTCATTATGTAGTTCAGACTAGCTTTTAACTCACTATATAACCCAGCTTGGCCTCAAAGCCACAAGATCTTCCTGCCATAGCCTCTCAAGTGCTAGGATTGCAGGAGTGTGCCACCTGGCTCCTTTTGCATTTTTGAGGGTCACATCACATTTTATCTCTCCTCTTGGAACCTGCCTTTTTTAGTCAACATTATTGTGTTTTCTTCTCTTCTTCTTTTTTTTTGAGACAAGGTCTCACTATGTAGTTCAGGGTGACCTTGAACTCACTATGGAGCCCACAATAGCCTTTAACTCAGGGCAATTCTCCTGCCTCAGCCTCCCAAGTGCTGGCATCACAGGCATGTGCAACTATGCTCAGCTAATATTGTGTTTTCAAGGCACATCCAGATTAGTACACATAGGTTTAGTTTATATGTTCTATTTGTGAATTATAAATATTAATTTGTTCATTGCCTTAATGATGGATATTTATTTTTCCATCTATAAATCAATTTTATAATAAACAGTAAGCAGAACAGTTTATCTAAAGTAAATACACAGAAGAGAAATAGATAGGCCATAGGGTATCTCCAATTTTGCATATTAAAGTAACTACAAATTTACTCTCCTAAGAGGTTGCCCTTACTGCGTAAGAATACCCCTAATCCCCGCCAATGTTAGTTTATACTGATTGTATTAGCCCATCTTCTGTTGCTATAGCAAACTATCTGAGGCCGAGTACTTTTTATTTTAAAAAGTTTATTTAGAGTTTACAGTTTTGGGAGGAGAAAGTCCAAGATGGGTGGCACTGTGAGCTCCGTTCAGATGAAGACTACCTTGGCTGCATCACAGCATGGCACAGAAATGGAAAGAGAAATAATCATGTACCAAAGAGGCTAAGTACATAGGGTGGCCTTGATTTATAACAACCTGCTCTTGAGAGAATTAACTCACTCTGCAAGACCATCATTAATCCCTTCTAAGAGCAGCACATCCAGTGACCTAATA
Source organism: Dinomys branickii (assembly GCA_004027595.1). Taxonomy (NCBI): domain Eukaryota; kingdom Metazoa; phylum Chordata; class Mammalia; order Rodentia; family Dinomyidae; genus Dinomys; species Dinomys branickii. The sequence goes on along the minus strand of PVLD010013013.1, from coordinate 6,235 downwards.
TACTCTCATTTGACCCTACTGTTTCATGGTTCAGATGGGGCAAGAGAGACTCCATCTTCTTTTTTTAACTTCATATTAAGAGAAGTCACTTAAAATCACCTACGCTGTAGTTTCCCCACTCTTCACCCCAGTTCCCTTGGTTAGCTATCAACCCACTTAAAGGAGGGCAAAGTCATAAAATGGGAAACGAACAAACAGGACAAATTGGGAAGTAAGCTAAAAGTTAAACTGCAATGGTCACCTGGAATCCAGCTGTCTGACAGCTTCTGGGAGAAGTAAACTTTGTAATAATTGTGTGACATTCTTGTAAGATTCCCAAAAATGTAATGGTTACTATGGAAACCTAAAATGTCCTTAAACCAAAGGTACGATCCAGATCAGGGTGAACATCTTCTCTGGCTCCTGGTTAGAGACTGTCCATCAGCCGGCTTAATAACATATACTAGGCAAGCACTTGTATTATTGAGCTACATTCCTATCCCTCTACTAATTCCTAGTACCACTACATTAGTGACCAAACCTCCGGCACATGAACCCTTATGGAACAAATCACATCTAACCCACAGTGTCTACTGTATTATATAAAAGTGTGTTGTTATTGATTCCATTTGTATTTTCCTGAGTAGTTGTGACGCTGACCATCTTTACAGACTTTACTGGTCACTCAGGATTTCTCTTCTGTGGCCTCTCTATTGGTTGCTTGGTTTTTAAAAATTATTCCATTATTGATTTATTAAAGTTTTAAAATTTTTTGTTAAAATTATGTTTTCATAGTAGCTCTTCATTATATGAGTTGAAAAATTTCCCTTCCCTTCCAAAGATGAATAAAAATGTTAAATTACTATGAGGAAGGGGTGAGGAATAATCTATCCTGTAAGCATAAACCCCAAACTGAGCTAGAAACTTGCTGGTCCATGGCTCTATGAAGCAGCTAAAGTGAGACAAATGAAAAAGACGTACAAACCATATTGTTTTCCAAACGGTTAATAGTTTGGTCCCCTAAATTAGGAGAGATGATATACCCAATTAAAGCTCATTTTATTTTATTTATTTATTTTTTTTTTCCAGGACCGGGGATCGAACTCAGGGCCCTAGTGCTCAGCGGCAAGCACTTAGCCCACTGAGCTGTACCTCCAGCCCTTAAAGCTCATTTTAGTAGGTTACCTTAGTTACGCTAAATCAACTTAATTATATTAATCTAACAATTAAGTTCTTTTCATTTCACTCTTCTCCTGCATTCTCAGATATGCTGAATATAGATGAAAAAAGACCACTCCTTTAGGTCTACAATCAAAGTTTTATAAAGATTTCTAAAAAATCATGTTTTGAGCAGATAAATAACAACATATCAGTTTTTTTTGGCACCAGGAATCAAACTCAGGACCTTGTACTTGCCAGGCAGGCACTTGTGCCACTGAGCTATGTATCCCTAACCCTATGTATATCAGATTTTCGCTGATGTTACAACTGGGTTTTACTTTTAGCAACAGGTGGATTTTCTTTTTTCGTTGTCTTCTTCTAGAACATAAGGGTCGCACAGGTAGAACACATTTTCACATTTCTGCGTTGTTCCCTCAGATTCAAACAGAAAGTTTGAATTCTAGGACAAAACTTCAGGCAACTTAGCAATACTATAAAATATACTGAGGCAATAGTAGAAGAAGTTGAAGCAGCTTTGGTAAGACACTCATTTGGCTCACAGATATCAGTGGTTAGTTTCAGCTACTGAATGCAGTGACACATGGTTGGGGACATTGCTCAGTGGAAGAGCAATGGCCTACCATGCTCCAAGGCCCTAGGCTTGACCCCTACCCACCACCAACCAACCAATCAACCAACAAACAAACAAATAATAAAATACAAATACAATGATATTTAACTTTTTTTTCTTTGCAAAAAAATATCATGGGTTGGGGCTGGGGATATAGCTCAGTGGAATAAGCGCTTGCCTAGCAAGCGCAGGGTCCTGAGTTCGATCCCCAGTACCTCAAAAAAAAAAAAAAATATCATGGGCATGTTTTGTGTTGCACTGTGTTATACTTGTGTTATCATTGATACATTATGTCAACTTGGGGAGTCTAGAGGTTTGGCTGAGTGACTCAGCAGGAAACCAGGGTGCTTACTTTGTACACATTCTGAGCCTGTGGAAGAGGAGGGCCTGGAGACTATGTGAGATCTACACACCCCCTGGGTGGGGGTAGGCTGTTTACAATGTAAGGGAAGAAAAGAGGCTGCTTCCAGCCATTCCTTTCTTTTGCTCTTGGGGTTTTTGCTGTGTTCTGCTGCCATGAACATTTACCCTCTGCCATGTGCCACTCTGCCTCTCAGCCAGCCAAGTATGGACTGAAACCTCCACAAACTGTAAGCTAAATAAACCTTTCCTTCCTTCATTGTGGGTGTTGGGTATTCTGTCTGAGCAATGAGAGAAAAGTAACCAAGACAACTTTGAGCAGTAAATATAATGTATGGATCACTTGGAACACCTTTTTAACAATCAAATTTTATCTTCTTTTTTCCTAATGTTTGTCTTTCTTTTCTTTTTTTTTTCAGATTTTTTAAAAATTTTATTTTAAAGACAAAAGAATGGAGACATATGAACCAGAAAAGCCATAAACAATACAGAAAATACAAAGCTATACAGAATATAGTAGGGAATTACCACTGGATGTTGTATTACATAGTTAACCTTCACATTAGTTAACACAAAAATATTAAAAGAAATACCAAATTATAAAGAAGATAGTAGGGCATTTGCACTGGATGCTGTATGATACAAAGTTATCTTCACTTCTGTTAATACAAAAACGATTGAGGAAATACAGAATTATAGAGAACATAGAAGGGAATTAGCTCTGGATGCTGTCCTACATAGTTACCTTCACCTTTGTTACTCAGTTACACAGAAGATGGCCGTTTGATCATTCAATTTTTCTCCTCCCTTATCTCCATTGCCCTACCACTCAATCAGTCATCTTCCCTGTGATAATAACTGTACTCCTGGGTTTATCTATATCCTTGGACTCTCGCCTTGGGAAGAGATATAGCTGCCTCAGACTATACTATAACATACATGGGGGTATACAAACTGCCATGGTTGGAGGTGAGAAAGCACATATGCTCACAGCGGACAGCCCAGCTCCACCCTGTCGTTCTGCTATGGGTGGGGGCAGGTCCAGTCCACGAGGTGCCCTGAGCGGGGCCCTCAGTGGAGCAGCCACCAGGCTCACAGCTGAGCAGCAGCGGAGCCCGCAGCGGGGCAGCCGCAGGGCCCACTGCGGAGCAGCCGCGGGGCATGCACCCCCACTGGGGTGCCCTCTGTGACTCTTTTGGCTCTGTCCCCTTGCCTTGATGCCAGAGGCCCTTTATTCTCCTCCCACCTCCTCCTGATCTCCAGCATTGCCATTCCCCACCCCTTGCAGCTGGGCAATGGGTCTCCGAAGCTGAAGCTGCGAATGCCAAAATGAGGGCATGGGCCAAGGGTGTGCTTGGAGCAGCGACCTCCTCCCTCTCTGTCTCGTCTCCCTCCGACTGCACCATGGCAGATCTCCAATCCCCTCCTCCAGAGGAGGTTTTGCTTAGTCATTCTGAGGGTTTCCATTCCCATTTCAGATCCTTCTCAAGTTCAGGATATCCACCTCTTTCCTTTCTGTCCTTCACATGTTGCTATATTCCTATGTCTGAGTGGCATTCCTCCAGGAGGTTCTCTTTCTGCTGCCTACCTGGTCGCCATGGGTTCATACAAGGTTCATATATGCAAGCAGTATGGAGACACTCTTGTTGCTCATATTAGTAGTTTGGGGTGAGTCCTGAAGCCTGTGCACTCGTCCCATTGCTGTCAGGAACAGGTGGTGATTGCGCAGGCCGCCGAGGCTCAAGGTGCTCACAGAGGGCGTTCAGGGTGGGAGCAGAAGCCCAGTAACTCAGTTCATGCTTCCTGCTTGATGTTGGAGTGAGAAGGGCGTGGGGCTGTGTGATCCACCTCCATCTGCAGCTCTCTCTTGCTGTGTGCTCCAGTTCCCTGTTTATTTTCTTTCTTGATCATTCTTTATTGCAGTGAGACAACTTCTTAGACATGGTTTTCTTACTCGTGACTCTCTTGATTGCAAATATGGTAATCCCTCCACATATGAAGGTTTTGCTTCTGCAGTTTCATGTATCTGCTGTCAGTCAGGGTCCAAAAATATTAAGTTGAATATTGCAGAGGAAATAAACAATTTGCGAGTCTCAAATTGCACACTGTTTTGAGTAGCACAGTGAAAGCTTGTGCCATCCTACTTTGTTTTTTTATTTTATTTTATTATTTATTTATTTTTTATTTATTTTTTTTTTCCGGGACCGGGGATCGAACTCAGGGCCTTAGCGCTTAGCGTGCAAGCACTTACACCACTGAGCTATACCTCCAGCCCCTGCCATCCTACTTTGAAATGAGGCAGATGACCCTCTTTCTAACACATCACCAGAAGATCAATAGTAGCCTAATGCTACGTCACAATTTTTCTTCAGGACACTACATCTCATCTCACCACATTGGCATTGTATTGTCTCATATCATCACAAGGAAAAGGGTGAATACAGTACAACAGGGTATAATTGAAAGAGACTGCATTCACATAATTTACATAGCACATTATTACAATTGGTTTATTTTATATTAGTCATTGTTGTTAACCTCTCACTGTGCCTAATTTATAAATTAAATGTTATCATAGGTCTGTATGTATAGAAAGGTATAGCAGATATAGGGTTTAGCATTGCTTTGCAGGGATCCACTGAGGGCAATAGAATAACATGTCCCTCATTAATAAGGTGGGACTACTATAAAACAAAGTACCAAGCTCAGTAGCCATAAGGGAATCAAAGGCAAAATAAAACTATAGGTAGATGATCTTTTGTTGAATCCGTGACTGGATTTAACAACTGGTATTAAAGAATTTCATTTTCCTCTCTGCTTTCCTCTCAGTTAATTTCCTTGTCAAACTGATATTCCCTCTCCTTGAACCCATACTCCACTGAGTTAGCAAGACCACTCCATCTTTACCAATACTTTCTTTTTTCTTTCTTCTTTCTCCTTTCTTTCTTTCTTTCTTTCTTTCTTTCTTTCTTTCTTTCTTTCTTTCTTTCTTTCTTTCTTTCTTTCTTTCTTCCTTCCTTCCTTCCTTCCTTCCTTCCTTCCTTCCTTCCTTCCTTCCTTCCTTCCTTCCTTCCTTCCTTTTGTCTTTTTGAGATAGAGTTTCGCTATGAAGTTCAGGCTTGTCTTGAACTCACTTTGTAGCCGAGGTTGACCTCGAATTTGAAGTTATTCTCCTGACTCAGTCTCCTGAGTGCTGTGATTATAGGCCATGTGACAACCACACCAAGCTAACACTTTCAAATAATTATCTTGGGTTGATTTTCCTTTAATAAAGTTTGGGCTCATTAAAATTCTGAAACCAACTATCTGTTTTAAAACACAGGCAGTAAAGTTTGTGTCATTCTTGTTTATAAAGAGGGCTCCTAGGTAATTTTTTTCACTAAGAAAAGAATGAGATACAGGTGTCTGAAAAAACAAAAACAATATAATTCTGCCACAATCCTCCCTCCCACCTCTCTCTTTCTCTCTCTCTCTCTGTCTGTCTCTCTCTCTCTCATTCTTTCTTTTGCTACTGGAGATTGAATCCAGGTTAGCACTGAGCCACAACTCAGCCTTTTTGTTTTCATTTTTAAAATTTTTATGCAAGGTCCTCCTAAATAAACCACACTTGGGTTGAACTTTCAGTCCTCCTGCCTCTGCCTCCTGATTAGCTGGGATTACAGCCATGTGCTATCATGCCCAGCCAATCATCATTTTTAATTGATGTTTTTCATATCTTTGCATTTATTTCAATGACTGTCAGTGATTTCCATAAGATAATGCCAGTTCTTAAGTGATACATAGCTTATTCTAATTGAAGGTAAGAAAATTCTGATATAACACAGGACTGGAAACTGAAGCAGGCCATTATTTCTTTTGACTAGAAATCGTCTGAGGGAGCAAGAACTAATTCCAGAGTTACTGATGACATGGCTCTCCCCAGTTTTCAAGGAAGATTCTACTGAACCATCAAGTCATCAGTGTGCTCATTTCTGCTTCAGCAGTGATTAGTAATCGTGTCGTTTGACAGAGAGTCTTCCCAATTGCTAAGTGTTGAGTCACACATTTTATCAGGAGTATAACTTGCTTTTATTTTTTGCCTGAAAACTAAGCTCAATACACTCT
>PVLD010013012.1:0-57809 GCA_004027595.1 Dinomys branickii | reverse complement strand
ATATATATATATATATATATATATATTTGTATGCTTATACATAAGTGTATATACATATAAATATGTTTAGTGAGTTGTATATACCTATATCTTCACAATTTTCCTCTATGTGATTGTATTGTATTTTTAAAAAATAATGATGTCCTATATTTATTTATGAATTTGTACAATATTATATTAGTATATTGATTGAACTAAAAGAGGAAGAGCTATCACTCCCAAATTCTTAAATGAAACCAATCACTTCCTGTCTGCCAGCTAATTTTTTGTGGGGCTGAGAGGAAACTATTGAAGGAGATAAAATATTACACTGCAACACATTATTTGATAGACAAGACTCCTTTTGCTAACTTTACAATTTATCTTCTGGTTTTTGAGGCTGTCTTGCTACTATTTGCAAATGCACCCCGTTCCACAGAAAGGCTTAAAGTACATGCAGCGAATTGGACATGGTGGTGCTTGCCTGCAATCCCAGAACTCTGGGAAGGTGAGACAGGAGGAGTCCATCTTTTTTTTTTTTTTTTAATTTTGTAACTTTTATCAATCCGTGTTTGCAGTACCTGATGGTTACACTCCTTGCAGGGAGCTCGGACATGTACATAACAATCTCAGTTCTTTTTCATCATCTTCCCTTCCCTCCCTCTTCCCATCTCTTGATCTTATATGAGAAAGATCTGTCTTTGTACTTCCTGTTATTTACCTTTTGCTTTGCTTTTTATTTATATTTTGGTTTTCTCTTTTTTTTTTTTTTTTTTGGTGGTACTGGGGATCGAACTCAGGACCCTGCGCTTGCTAGGCAGGCGCTTATTCTACTGAGCTATATCCCCAGCCCTTGGTTTTCTCATATCAAGGAGAACATATGATATTTAAGCTTGTGCGTCTGGTTTATTTCACTTAGCACTTTGGCTTCAAGACACATCTATTTTCTTACAAATGGCTCAAGTTTATCCTTCTTTATGGCACAGTAGTATGCATTGTGTGTCACTGCATTTCCCTGTCCATTCTTCTGATGATAATATATAAGCCTCTTCCAACACTTAGCTATTGTGGACTGTCCTGCTATAAACATGGGTATGTGTGCATCACTGTAATATGGTGTCTTTAGCTCTTTCAGAAAGATACCAAGAAGAGGAGTTGCTGGGTTAAATGGAATTTCTACTTTTAGCATTCTGAGGAATCTCCATACTGATTTGACTAGATTCAGAGACTCTTGCAAAGTGCCTGGGTTGATGATTTCATAGCTGAGCAGGCTGTTAGACAGAGGCTTCATTGAATAAGTGGAGATGTGACCTTGGGGATGATATCTTTTCCCTGGCCTCCTCCTCCATGGCTCTTGTTCATTCTCTGCTTCCAGCGGCCATGAAGCAAGTGCCTTCCTTTGCCATGCTTCTCTGTAATGTCATTTTCACCTTGGAACCAGCCAACTGTGGGCTGAAATCTCTGAGACCAGGAACCAAAATAAACCTCTCCTCCTTTAAACTGTGGGTGTAACCTGTCCCAGTGACAGACCACTGACCAATGTGCCCCTGTTGAGAGACAGAGGTGTTTAATTGCTGAGGTGGGGAAAGTGTTTAGGTGTCAGTGAGCAGGGGTTGATTTTGTGATGAAGGAATCATTTCTAAAATCTGAGCCATGAGGAAAAAGTTTCTCAATATTGTACTAGGAAAGACTGAAATGGAGATTTATTGGCATTTTATGGGGACAGTAGAGTTCAGTCTCCTACTGTACATCTAAAAGAATTGTGGTATCCTTTCTTGGGGCCCTGTGCAGAAGCAATGGTGAATTCCTTTGGTGGTGAAAGCAGTATTCAGTTTCTAGAGGTGAGGTGTCAGGAGTGTCCCTGACTACAAGATGATAAGAGCCAATATCCACTGCCCCAGTGATGCAAGTTGAGCATCTGGAGCTGAGCAGCCACAGCCTTGTTATCTTCCTGACCTGCTTGTGCGGTGTAGTGTTGCTGGATTCTGATGAACACAGCCTCCCTTCGATTTTGCAGCTTTTTATTTTCCAACTTTGAATATGTTCCTGGTACATTTTTTTCTGCTTAAATAGGTCTGAATTAATTTTTGATAGTTGTCTTCAAACTCTTGGATGTAACCACTCTTCATTCAGAAGATTTTTTCCGAAATGTTTTTGTTTTAGGGACAAAATAACACAAATACACACCCCCATAAACACACCCCCTCCCCAAACACACAGTCTGAGTTGTTTTCCAGTTTTCTTGTACAGATTTGTATTTTCTGTCCTACTATACCAGTGTTCTTAATGTAATATTTTTATGCAAGTTCCATTTTAATCCACACTAAAAATTTTTCAAAGGGGAGTAATTTAGAAGAAATGATTCCTTCTAAAGTGCTCATGAGAATAGCCCTTGCACACCTGTTCACCATCCAGCTAGACAATGGGCACTGGTTTCAGGCTCTTTGAGGATTCAATACAGAGTTCCAAAGCTCAGGGATGGGTGAGGACATTGTTGCTCACAGAGAATTCATTAGATCCTCTGCTTATAAGCATGGAATGTAAATTTTGAAATGAATCTGTTTAGTATCTGACAAAATACAAATCCACTTGAAGTAATGGTAGTTTTTGAATGGTATTTGGCAAATATTTTATCTTTAGTCATTTTTTCTGGTTTCTAAAAATTTTGGACTCTTCATCAAAAGAGGAATGGAATTATCTAAGAATAAATTAATTATATAATTCAACAATTCTTAAAAATGCTTTGTTTCAGTAGGTGGTCTAAGAATAGGCAAAACAAGCTGCCCACATTTGAAAATTCCTGGCAGTTTTGCTTAGACTACAGCTTAGAAATAAGTATAGTAGCTCTTTCTGTCAGCTGCTTTAATGTTGTTGTCCCCAGGGTCATTTTACTTTTTTAATTGAAGGTCTAACTAATTTGCTGCCATTTCATGAGATAAGGTTGTAAACAAAACCCATCTTCAATATCAATGACTATCAACTTTGCGAGGCCCGCAAAGCTGATAGCATGCCAATGTTGAGATCCAGGCTGTTGTCATTACTCTGTACCTAACTGCACAGCCTAACTCATTCTCCACAAAGGACCCCAGTCTCAAATTTTATGTGTTTATACCAGTGACACTAAAACAGACTGAGCACTGTTCAGCTGGAGGATAAAGTGTCCGTGAGAATAAACTTTGCACACCTGTTCACCATCCAGCCAGACAATGGGCACTGGTTTCAGGCTCTCTGAGGATTCAAGATGGAGTCCCAAAGGCTCAGGGATGGGTGAGAACATTGTTTGTCACAGAGAATGCTACTTGTTAGTGAGGGATGAAGAAGATTCAAAGAACCCACACAACCAGGCAAGCGCATGCGCACACGCACACAGACACAGACACACACAGACAGATGGACACACACAAACATACACACACACACACACAGATGCACACACACACACACAAAGATGGACACACACACACCTTTTTAAAACAACAGCTCTGCAGTGAATGGAAGCTCCCTCCATACTTACCAACAATTTTTAGCTTTACTCATTTTATACATTTATAACAAAAGCCACCAGCCAAGTTTTGTAGGTCTGTGAGGATGTGACTTGTGAGTGAAGAGATGAGGTCCATGATTGCCACCACTGAAACATTTTCCTTCACTACAACAATAAAGAACATTTTAGGCCGCCAGTTTGCTTTTTAAGAATCTTATTTTATGCTGTCCTTTTCCATATTTAATCAGGCTCATAATTAGTTGGTCATCCCGACTTCTGTGTCTTGAAGGCACATGTGAAGTATGATCATAGACATTTGTCCAGTGTGTCAAAAGATATGGTCTAAAATAAAATAGTGGTGTAAAATAAAATAATTCCCTTAGATGTGCCTTCACTGAATCTTCTGTGATTGTGTGAATGGTTTAACTGTAGGGTGAAATCCTTCTAAAATTTTGTTTTTCTCTTCCTGAGGGACACATATAACCAAAGAAAGATTGAATGGGGATGCTGTGCAGATTTAGCATTTTAATAAGCCATATGAATTTCTGAGTTTGAACTGACAGCCAGTTTAAACACAGCAGAGAAACCTACATCATCTTTTCAATTAGGTAGCAGGGTTGCTAATATGGAGAGTAAGCAAGCAGCTATGCATAATTTTCTGTAGCCAATTTTTCAATTAAATTCTGACAACAGCCATAGGAGTAAGTTATAATTACCTACACTACAAGTGAAGTTTAAAATGGTTAAATAATTCACCTACAATAACAAAGTCAGAAGTGGTAGAATCAATATTAAAACCTATTTTATTGTTTTTATATTTTGTTTTTTCTTTTAAAGAAAAACAAAAACACAATAAACACACAAACATAAGAACAAAATTCCAAAATAATATGGTAGGAGGGTAACAGTGGTCAACACATTGTCACATTGCATATTGTTACCTTTAAATTACATGATATCAGCATTTAATTGTCCAGACAATATTAGCACAGACCTGTCTTTTCAGTGGACTAAGAGAAATTAGCAGCATCTCTATCTTAATTACTTTATATACATATATATATATATATATATATATATATATATGTTTTCCATTTGTTTTTCCCTTCCTTCTTTTCTTCCATTCCCCTAAACCAGTTTCTCTTTCCTTTTAAAGTTTCTTCCCATTTTAAAATATCTATTGTACATTTTGGATCACATTTGCTCTTTCAGCTTCTCACACTAGAGGACAATATGATGTTTACTCATTTGCATCTGGTTTATTTCACTTCTGAGTATAGACTCAAGTTGCATCCATTTACCTATAAAAATCTCCATTTATCCTTCTTTATGGCTAACTAATACTCCATTATAAAAAAAGACCACATCTTTTTTATTCATTCCTTAGTGGATGGGCATTTGGGTTGTTTCCAAGACCCAGCTATTAGAAATTGTGCTGCTATATACATGGGTGAAAATATATCACTGAGGTATGATGTCTTTAATTCCTCTGGGAAGATACCCAGAAGAGGAATAGCTGGACAAATGGGACCTCCAATCCTAGTTTCTTAGTAATTTCCACACTGATATCCACAGTGGTTGCATCAGTCTACACTCCCACCAACAGTGGAGAAGGGTTCCTTTTCCCCCACAGCCCTTCCAGCATTTGTTATTGGTTGATTTCTTGATGATAGCCGTTCTTTCTGGGGTGAAATGGAATCTTAGTGTTGTTTTAATTTGCATCTCTTAAATGACCAATGATGTTATACATTTTTTCATGTATTTATTTGCTGTTTGTATTTCTTCATCTGAAAAGTGTGTATTCATCTCTGATGCCCATTTTTGGACTGTGCCTTTAAATTTGGGAGGTCTTACTTTTTGGAATTTTTTATACATTCTTGATAGTTAACCTTTGTCTGAGGAACAGCTGGCAAACATTTTTTCCCACATTGTATGTTGTCTTTTCACTGTTAATGGTTTCTCTTGCTGTGCAAAAGCTTTCTAATAAGATTTTATAAGATTCCACTTGTTGATTCTTTGGGATAATTTCTGTGTGATTAGGGTTTTATTCATAAAGTCTTTGCTGACACCAGTGTCTTCACCTATTCTATCTTCCAGCAGATTTAATGTTTGGTTCATTAATTCTTTGTATTTTCTTAGTCTCTGTTGCATGAATTTCTGCTGTGATCTTTATAATTTCCTGCCTTCTTGGGCCTTGTGCTTGACTTGCTCTTGTTTTTCTAGAAGCTTGAGGTCCACCATATAAATTACCCTCTGAGGGCTGCTTTCATTGCATCCCACATTTTGCTTTTGGTCATGGCCTATTGGAGTTCTATGTGCCTCAATTAGGCATCTTATGTTCCTGTATGTTGTATCTGCATTTTTGTTTCATTGTAAATATTATTTAATGTCTTCTTTAATTTCATTTGTGACTGGTTGTTAAGGAGGGTGATATTTAATTTCCATGTGTTCATGGAGTTTTTGCAATTTCTTTGTCATTAATTTCCAATTTGACTGCACTATGGTCCAATAGTATGCATGGGATAATTTCAATTCCTTTGCATTTTCTTAAGAATGTTCTATGTGCTAGTACATGATCATTTTTAAAGAATGTCCCATGTGCCACTGAGAAGAATGTGTATTCTGATGTTGTTGGGTCGAACACTCTAGATGTCTACTAAGTCCTTTTGTTCACAAGTTTCATTTAGTTCTGTTATTTTTTTGGTGATCTTTGTCCAGTTGTTGTAGCTCTTTGTGAAAATGGGGTGTTAATGTCCCATGTTATGACTGTGTTACTATTTTTTTATTTTTTTATGTCTGTTAAAACTTGTCTTATATAGTTGGGTCCTTGTATATTTTATACATACATATACATGTTTGTTTTCTCTTCCTCTTGAAGTTTTCCCCTAACAAGTATGTAGTGATCTTCTTTATCTCTTTTGTTCATTCTTAGATGGAAGCTCACATTGTCTGCAAGCAGAATAGCTACACCTGCTTTTTTCTAGGTTCCTGTTGCGTGGAGCATTGTTTTCTATCCTTTCATTTTCAGTCTATAAATTTCCTTTAGAGTTAAATGTGTTTCTTGTATGCAGAATATTGTTGGATTTTGTTTCTTGATCCACTCTGCTCATCTGCTTCTTTTAGGGGTGTAGTCACCAAGGCTCCTGAAACTGTCCAGGGCTCAGCTTGGCTCCTATAATGGTGTGAGGGTGAGGTGTCTGAATTTATTTTTGAATTACCTGTATTTCTTCTATGCAGCATATTGTTGGATCATGCTTCTCGATCCATTCTTCCAGTCTATGTCTCTTGATTGGCAAATTAAAGCTATCGATATTATGGTTGCAAATGATATATATTCATTTATCATTATCATGTTATTTTCCTATTGTTGACTCCTCCTGTTTTTTTCCTGCCTCCCTCTGTTTCCTTTTTTCCTTGCTTGGTGAATTCCTCCTGTTTGGGTTTACAAGGTTGTAGTCCTTGTTTTCTCTTTCTAGAATTCCTTCAAAACATTTTGGAGTGCTGTTTTGGTGGTCACTAATTTCCTCAGCTGTTCTTTGTCATGGAAGTATCTTATTTCTCCATTGGTTTTGAAAGATAGTTTTGCAGAGTACATCATTCTGGGCTGAAGGGTGTTTTCCTTTAGAGTTTGAAATATTGCACTCCAAGTTGTCCTTGACTTGAGGGTTTCTACTGAACAATGCTGTGCTTCTGATGGGCTTTCCTTTATAGGTGATTTGTCTCTTTTCCCTAACAGCTTTTAATATTCTATTCTTGAGTTGAATTTCTGGAATCTTGACTATGATACACCTGGGTATAGATTCTGCTTTTGGCCATGGCCTATTGGAGTTCTATATGCCTCACTTACATGTCAAATTATTTTTCTCTACTGGGGAAGTTTTCTGTCATGACATCTGTGAACAGTTTTTTAATATCATTTCTGCTGTCTCCTGCTTTTTCATTGACTCCAATTATTCCTAAGTTACTCTTCTTTGTATCATCCAGCAGTGTTGTATTGATTTCCTGTGCTCTCTTTTTATTTTTAAGAAATCTTTCTTTTCATGGTTGTTCACTGCAAGCCTGCCTTCTATATCTGAGATTCTGTCCTCACATTGACTTAATCTACTGCAAATACTTTCAGTGGAAGTTTTATTCTCCTGGATATCTGCTTGAATCTGTCCTATGGATTGCATTTCTTTCTTCTGCTGAGCATTCATGGGTTCCATAATTTTTTCAGCTCATCTATTGTCTTGTCTGTATCTACTCTAGAATCATTGTGGACATCATCTTTGCCGTTTTTTGAGAGATTATTTTGATTTTATTTTTTCTAGAGCTTCAGTCCATTGCTTTGTTGTTACCACTTCAGAGAGGCCAGGTGGGTGGTTTGCAGATTGACCTGCCTCATTGCCCCTTGAGTTTGCCTTTGGTAATGTTTGGAGTTGCATCTTGTTTTAATATTTCCTCATTTTCTTTTCTCTTTTTCATAGTTTAATTCCTGGGGGTGATGTTTGTAACAGCTGTTTAGAACAATGATGTCACTTTTGGCTGTAGTGGTACCAATAACGGTAACATAAAACACCACCTAGAAAATGAAAAACTAAAATAACTATTAATTTGTCACCTTTAACTGTATGAACTAAATTTGTGTTTATATAACGAAATCCAAACAAACCAAAAAAAATTGTATGCAGTATACAAATCCTTAGTATGTCTATTTTGCCCTCAGGGGTTAAAATTTAAAATGAGTTAGGGAGAAAATAGAGAAATGGAAGAGGAGAAAGAGGTTAGAAGGCTGGAGGGCAAAGAGGGATCATGTTAACTTGGGGAAGCTGATGCAGAAGATTGGGGAGAGGAAGAAGAGATAAAAAGAGAAACTGAACAGAACCATGATCACAAAGAAGTCAGGCGCCATGTTTCTCTTCATGTAAACACAAGTTCAAAAATGAAGGAGAAAGAAAAGAAAGAGAGAAAAGGAGAACTACAAAAGAGGAAACAACAAGAGAGGGAGTGAGGAAAACAAAACAAGCCGAAAAACAACAACAACAACAGCAACAAGAAATCCACTTCCAGGCTTATCTCTGCTGTTGCTGGTAAATGATTTATGTAGACAACGTCTTGTATTGATTTATCCCCCAAAAGCCAGTGAACCTGCACCCTCTGGTGGCTTGCACCTTCCATGGTCCTGAGCCCAGCTTGGAGCAACTAGATGGAACTATCAGCCACTCTGAGTTTTGAGTTCTATATGTCCCTCTGCAAAATGTTTCCCCCAAAATTGCTCTATCATGTGGGGCAGCTGAGCCCTCCTCACTCACCCACAGCTCGTGCAGTCCTCCATGGCAGCCAGCGCAGTATTTCACAGCCACTGCTCCCCTCCACTGCTGCATCTTTCCTTAGAGGTCTCTGTGGTTGCCGCAGTGACTGTGTGTCAGCAGATTTGGACCACTGCTTTTGCACAGTGAGTCCTGTCTTCCAGAGAAGGCACCATTGAGTACCTCCTTCTTCTTCATTGAAGTTTCTCTCTTCATTCTATCCATAGGCTTCAATTCACACCTAAGTTCCTTCCTGGGTCTGGGGCACTTCCCTCCTCCTCCTCAGCCTCCCCACATTGTTATAATCCACCCTTTGGACAGCAGCACTTGGAGAGGTTCTTTCTTTGTTTCTTAGCCCTCTGTCATCTTGCCACCAATCCAAACTTATTTTATTTCAAATATACATTATTTCTTTCATTCTATCATGCCATAGCCCTAAAAATAGTTTTATTCTAATGTAATGCAATTAATCATTGCTATATTATAAGAAATAACCATAATTACAAGTAAACATGAGAAGTTGAGAAGAGAGAAAATTGGTATATACTCAAGACAAGGGCATTCACATCTGTTTTAACAGATTGTTACTTGGGGGCTGGGGATATAGCTCAGTGGAATAAGCACTTGCCTAGCAAGTGCAGGGTCCTGAGTTTGATCCCCAGTACCACAAAAAAAAAAAAAACAGATTGTTACTTAATTTAATTTTCAGTAAAATGCTATGAGACAGTACAATTACATTATTTCACAAATGGGGAAAATTAGAATGAAACTATGTTTTTCTTTGTCATTATTGTATAACTACTAAGTAGGAGAATTATGATCTGAACTTTGTGTATTTGAGCTGTTAATACTGAGCTCTTCCAAGTTAACACCAGTATTTCCATTAATTTTCCAAAACCAATGGAAAAATAAATTTCAATAAGAAATGATGTGATACCATGAAGTAGGAAAGTGAAGTTATTTTCTTACAAAGATACCTTTAAGATGTCAAGGAAAATTCAGACATTTTTAGGAAAGGAGCAAAACATGCTCATAGTGTATGTGAAAGATTTTAGAATCTAGAACGGTTTTGTTCTATTGTGATCAGTGCTATAAAAGTGATGAGGTTTAGCATTACAAGACCAAAGTACAAAATAAGAATATTTTGTATACATAACTTTCAGCAATGAATTGAATTGTATATTGAATTGTATTGAATGAATTTAAAAGATATAATTTTAAATTAGTAGTAAGATAAATTACTAAGGATCTTCTATTTTCACAGTACATTTAATCTTTACAAGTTCCTATAGTGATTATAGTCATCACCAATATTTACAGTTCTAATGGAAATAGAAAGGACTGATTTTAAATGTTCAATCTAGTATCTCAGTAGCCCATGACAACAAACTCTTCTTTAGAAACTATCTCAAAAAAGGATTGTAAAATTTGTTTGGGTGCTCAAAAGGCCAGTTTGTTCATGTATATCCAAATGTAAAGGATGAATAAATAACAATTTATATTTCAACCTGACTTTTAATATTTCCCTAGGAAGCTAAGGATAGAAGAGCAAAAAGGAGAGGTATCAGTGTGAAAATTAACAAACAACATAATCATACCAGCTTTAAAAGCAATCTACTCCCTTTAAAAATGTGATCCACCAGATAGAGAACGCCAGAATAGCCTGCTCAGTTTGGGGAGGTACAGAATGGAAATAGCAAGGTCACAGTGAGAGAGCCACCTGCCATGTCCTGGAAATGAGCTGGTAATTGCAGATGAGAGATATGGCACAGAAAACTTGAAGGAGGCACATGATGAGAAGCTAAAATCTGAGTTTCAGAAGCAAAGTGGATCCATCGTAGACGAGGTAGATGTTTTTGCTTTGCAATGATGCAGTTTTCATCAACTCCCCAAATCTTCCCATGTCTTACCTAAATGTCCTCAGTATGTAGAAACTTTTAGAGAATATTCAACAAGACTTGAGTTCTGACTTAGAATGGAAGAGTGGCAATCTAAGTGCAGACAGTGATGAAGTGATCGTTAAGACAAGTTATTGGGAAAAAGTACTTAGCTCAGCTATAATGATGAAAATTACTTGCTCCCTGTAAACATATAGAAATCTCTGGTGAAGCGCTGAATTTCCTACAAGTTGTGGAATAGAAAATGAGTCAGTTATAGATTTTAAGATGCCAATTGATACCTCTTGGCTTTTGTATTATAGGTTATGTGTGAATAAAAGTTTCAAATTTCTATATAGCTGAGACTTTTTTATTTAGTACCAGCAATCAAACTCAGGACGTTGTGCTTGCCAGGCAGGCACTTATACCAATTTTATATATATCTCCAGCTCTAGCCAAGACTTTCAAATCACTGTTCATATGTCTATATCTATATCTATATCTATATTGTATTTGTCAACACATTTTTAGTAAAACTAAATCACATTAGAGAAATGCATTTATGCTTTGATCCTAAGTAAAAAAATTCTATGAATTTATCCATATGTGAACATATGCATGAATAGTTGGCCCAAACAGGAAACACAAGATAAATCTATTCTAATGTATATTGTTTTAGAGTTTAAAAACTCATAAAAAGCACTCATTGTATTTATAAATTCAACGTAATCATTTCTTTTAAAAAGAAAGAAAGAAAAGCCAAAAAGTGTTATCTTCCTTTGGTTGGTAAGGAAACACCCCAGTATGTCATTCAGTTCGTCTAAATCAGTTAAATGAGAATTTACTATTCTCTGCTTCTCTCAGCCTCAGTTTCCTGTTCTGTAAACTGAAAAAAACCTCAATCTTATTAACCTGGAATGTTATCAGAAATTTCTGAGGAAATTAAAGATCCAATCAAATGAATAACAAAGAACAAAAGCAGTTTCCTAGGACTACATGCATGGAGATTCTGATTTTTGTGATTAGTTGAGTGGAGAAAATGTTATCTATGAGGATTGCTAATATTCTGCTTATCTCTAAAATTTTAGAGTGTATTTATTACATTGTCATCATATTTCACATGTCTGATTATTGTTTCTGCCTAGTTAAACATTAGAAGTTATAAGGAGTCTTTGAAAACAAGTTGATAATTATGAAAGCATTGGATATGCTTATGAATACACACACACACATACACACACACACACACACACACACGCGCGCACTACTCAAACACCAATGGAAGAGTGGTTATGAGTTTAGGGAAAAAGGAACTATGAAACTTTGCTTATATTAATATTAAAGGAATCATACCGAATTGTGTGTAAAATACGTTTCAACTTGATAGCACCATTAAGAAGAGCTTAACATTCTTAACTAAAAATAGTGTTTGTAAAATTATATTATTATAATCTAGCAAAAGTGGTTCAAGATTTTTATGGATCAAATACAAATACAATGGCTTATAATTTTTATGATTTTGCCATGCATTCTAATATTAGAAGTTACACATGGTCCATACCTATGTGTATTGTAGAGACCAGAAAAAATTTTAATGTAACTTAAGTACCAAATAAAGCAATTATTTAAAATATTTAGATATTTGAAATAAGCAAAGTTTTATTGATTTTTTTGTCTGTTGTTTTTTCTACAAAAGAAGTATATTCTCTTCCAAGAAATGCTGCATTCTCCATTTTGAGCAAACTACATGTTTTAATCAATTAATAATGAAGCAGTATTAGCAAGATTGTTTGTGTTCATGACTAAAAGCTTTGTGTAGCAATGACTTATTCATCACAGTACTTAAGTGGTCTCTTAGCCTTGTTTAGATGTGATAACACACATCATGGAAGACTTTATCTGGTTTATCCCCATTTGAGCTGCCTAAGATGCCTGGATAGTAAGATTTTCTATGCTAGCAAAGTTCTAAATATTAATATCTAGAAAGATTTCAATACATGTATATGGAAGGAAAGAAGGGAGGCACAAATGTGTTTCCCTTATTTCTTTAGTCTATACTTGGAATAAATGGTCAAGCTACTTTCTCCACTCCTAAGAAAGGAAGGTGGCTTCTCTGGTGTCACCATTATCGAAGTGGGATTGAAATGGTGGCTCTCTGTGCTTCTCTTACTGTTATTATGCTGCAAAAGCCCATGATGCTGCTGCAGTGTTGATCACACTGGTGTGAGCTACAGCCTATAGTCTTTCTTTAGTTCTTTTTAATCTAAAGCCTAGTATAGAATTCAAATAAAGATATGTATACAAACATTTCCTTCCACATACAATTGTTAGAATTCTTAAAAGGGAAAGAGAAAACATTTGAAATGATATTTGAAGTGTTTCAGTGGAATATAACTGAGGAAACAAATTTAGATTAAAATAAAAACTGCTAAGAACTCTAATGAAATATGACTATGACAGAGGCAAAACTGTGAGACAAGAAAAAAGCATGGGTGGAGCTTCTGACGCATGCGGGCATCTGTGTTCAAGGAACTGAAAAGGCTCAGTGTAAAACGGTTGGTAAAACACTTAACACATATGGAGAGGTAGGCAGGGGCCTAGTCATGCGACAATTTTAGGGCATGACACAGGTTATAGAGTTTATCTGAAGTAGAAGAGTGAAGTATTGTAAAGTTTTGAGCAAGGGAAGCAGATGATCCTGCTAATGTTTTGTTTGCTTTCTTTTAATGTTGAAATATTTGAAACACAATGATGAGACCATAAAATAATGTAATAAGCATTAATGTACACAGTATTTTTTAGTGCCTGAGCTTGAACACAGGCCTCACACATTCTACTCCAGCATTCTACCATGGAGATACACGTTTAGCCCTACAAACTAACATTTTTTGGTCACATCTTTATATATGAAAACTCAGAAACAAACATTACTGGTAATTTGAAGTTTCTTGAATTCCTCTCTCTAGAAATAAAAACTCATTTGAAGCTAGTGTTGATTTTCATAATTTCACTACATGACTGATTATCTACTAAAAGTAATCTATAGTTTATTTTCATGTTATAATCACATCTCTCTCTATATATATGTGTGTGTGTGTGTGTGTGTGTGTGTGTGTATGTATATATCTACTACCATAGCAAACCTGTGCAGCCATTTCTTTTTTTGCTAATATTACACTTTTGAGGTTTATTTGAAAGTGCCCTTTCAAGTTCATTGCTTTTAAATTGCTGCATAAGCATATATTATATGCATATTTAAAGGAAGCTCAATAAAAGCATTAACTGAAATCTAATAATCAACCAAGTAAGAAATCAAATTAATGAGGCATATGAAAGTTTAAAATATCTTTTTAACCAATAGAAGATGATTACAAGACAGAGCCTAATGTGAGGTAAAGTGATCTTGCCAAATTTCTGTCCCACTAGAAGGCAACTTTAAACCTGTGGAGCAGAGGTGTGTACTGTTTTGAATAATGTAGAATGGGAGAAAAGCCTAAATTTCTTGTTCATTAGTATTATAAATAAATTGGTTTCAAGTGTGTGAAACATCAAGCACTTAGGTAACACAGCTCATTTGTAGGGGAGAAATGATGATAGGGTTAGAGATCATGAAAATTTATTAGTATCATTTTATGAGCAGAAGTTTTAAATTCTGATTAAATCTAACTCTTCTTTTCAGTTTTTATGGTTTGTATTTTATATGTTCCAAGAGATCGTTACCTCAAAGTAAAAAAAATGCTTATTATACATCTATATTTTTTCTTAAAGCTTTATATTATCAGGTTCTACATGTAGGCCTATGCCTTGCTGTCTTATTCACTTGCTCATTGCTAAAACAAAATAGCCAACACCCACAATTTAAAGGTAAAATCCTTTAAAGAAGAATTTTACTTTTGGATCATTGTTCGGTTGGCTGCTTCCAGGGAAGAATTGGTATGTGGAAGGGTCTGAGCAGAGGGCATCTGCTAACATCATAGCAGCCAGGAGGCAGAGATTGAAGGGAGGGACCAAAGAAAGAATTCTGGAAGGGAAGAATCTTTCCATGAGACTTCACCAGTGACCTACCTTTTCCAACCAGGCCCCACCTCCAAAGAGCACATTTAGCTATGAATTCATCTAGGTTAATCTACTCATGAGTACAATACCCTCATGATCCCATCAACTTCCAAAGGCCTGGCCTCTGA
Organism: Dinomys branickii; assembly: GCA_004027595.1. Lineage (NCBI taxonomy): Eukaryota > Metazoa > Chordata > Mammalia > Rodentia > Dinomyidae > Dinomys > Dinomys branickii. The sequence continues at coordinate 42,997 of PVLD010013012.1, read as the reverse complement.
GCGCTAAGCCTTTTGGAGGTCATTCTAGATCTAAATTATATAGTTTTGTTCAGTCCCTACCCTCAAAGACTCATCACTATCTTATGCACAATATATTTCATCTATCTTTAAGAGTTGCCAAAGTTTTAACAGTTAGAGCACTTTTGAAAATCCAAGTCTAAAGTCTCCTCTGAGACTCAAGGCAAACTCTTAGCTGTGAGTCCCTATAAAAATCAAAATGAAAGTTAAACACTACCAAAGTACATGGCACAGAGTAAACATTCCCATCCCTAAAGGGAGAGATAAGAGATAAGAGGAAGGAATTGGACCAAAGTAAGATAGAAACCCCAGCAAGGTCAAGGTTAAATCCTATAATTCCACACCTATAACCAGAAGCTAATTGTGATGAGAGTCTGTAGTTTCCAATTTATTAATATTGGAGTGATCTCCAATGACTCATGTCACACGAGTCAAAGAAGACTTGTGATATGCAGAGAAGGCTGATGACTATTCTGTTTATTAAAGGAATATTCTTTCTTATATGCTTAAGGAGAACAAAGGCATCCTTAGAGAGGTTCTTGTAGTCAGGATTTGCAAGGGAAACAATACAGGATGCATAATTTATAAGATTATTTATAAGAGTCACCCAAAGAGTCATATACAAAGAGAGTGCAGGAAATGTTTCCACACACTAAAGACTAAATCCAGATGAAGGCCTGGATTCAACGGCAATGTCCTGCATGAATCCAGCTAAAGACCTAGAGCCCATCACAATGCCTCCAACAAGTCCACCTGGAGGCCAAGACCCACGACAATGTCTCATGCAAGTCTTTTTCATGGTTCTGCACTGGCAAGGCCCAAAGATCAGCAGTGGAAGCTAGGATGTCTGTGCCAGTAGGATGAAGGATCTGTGCTAGCAGCCAGAGGGATCTGCACTGGAGCCAAGAAATAATGCTCAAAGTAAGAAAAAGAGCTCCCTCAAAAAGTACCACGATCATCCTCAGTAGCAACAAGATCCTGAGCTCCTCCAATGATGAGAACATCTGAGTCCATACATGGAAATCCTGTGTGACAAGCTCCTCTAGGACACTGAACAGTGTACGATCTTCCCCTCTGAAGCCAGAAAGCGATGCTCAAAGTGAGGACCAGAGCTTCCTCAAAGTGAACCACAGCCGTTCTCAGTGACAACAAGGTCCCAAGATCCTTTGATGATTAGAACAGTCAAGTTCATATCAGGAAAGCCAGCATGACAAGCTTCTCAGGAGAACCAACAGCCAAGGAGAACCAACAGCTCCCTGACAGCGTGGAAACTTCTTCCTCTCCAGTTCTCCCTCTTATGCTGCTGGTAACAATCCTTAGGTGGGGCCCCAAAATGCAACATCATGCTGGTTTAGTTCAGCTGGGTGTTACAAGTTGACCACAGTTGTCAATCAACTACAGAAGCCAAAAATAGTTTGAGAAAAGTACATATTATATTTAAGCTGATAGCACTGGGACCTGGCCTGATAGGTTTGAGTTGATAGGCTTGAGAATGCTTGGGAATAGCACAGAAATTGTACCTGCATCCTGCAGCTGCAAGGCTGCTGCCTCCTTCCAAGTCACTCTGTATTCCATCTGCAGAGTTCTTAGTCAACTCTTTAGAACAGGCCACATCTACAGCTTAGATGCAAAGCATTTTATACACTTATTTTTAGTGCTGACTCTCACTGTTCAGATACAAGGACTTGGGCAGCCGTGCCTTTATGGTGTTTCTAGTTGTAACTTTCATGACCTTTTTTTGATTGGCTACCTGTGGCTTTAATCAGAATATGTTCCACATTCTTGGTATCTCCAACTTCTTAGGGTCTCCAATAGACCTTCAGCTTTACTCACAACTTCATGTGTAGCCCTCTAATTAACTCACTGCCTAAGGTCCCAGGTCTTCCTCTGAAAGCAGGCTGGAAGCTTCCCTGACCCCGCTACTATTCTATTTTGTAGTCCTCTAAAACCTAAACCACATGGATGATGCCAAGGTCAGCTACCTGTTCAAGTGGTAGCTAGGCCTCCTTGTATCATGGCTGTAAAGCTTTGGAGTGACTTGATGGTTGACCTCAGGGAAGCTTTCCTAGTTGGCCCTGAATAAGCTGAATATCTTGGGGCTCTCTACTCAAAGGAAAATCTTTAACTTTTTCACCTTTGATCCTGCAAATGATATGGTCCAGCTAATTCATAAAATACCTTCAAGCCATCTTTCTTTTTTTTTTTTTTTTTTTTTTTTTTTGCGGTACTGGGGATCGAACTCAGGACCCTGCGCTTGCTAGGCAAGCGCTTATTCCACTGAGCTATATCCCCAGCCCCCAAGCCATCTTTCTTATTGTCTTCACACAAAGATAATAAGGTTTTGGCTTCTTTTTAATGCCAATATTCTTAGCAACCACATTCTCCATGGCCCTGACTTTGCAGGTGCTTCTTTTTTGTTAAAACTGCAAACTAGTTACATCTTTTGGCTCTAATATTTGCTCCTGATCTTCACTGTAGATCTGGCTAAAATCAGCCTGCAGTACCCATGCCACAGCTTGAAGGTAGGGATGCCTTAAATTTCTTCCCCTAGTTTAATTAATCCACCACCTTTAACCTAATCTTCTACAAAGTTTCAGGACAGGGGGAAAATGTAGACAAATTTTCTGCCAGAATGTAACACACATGAACTAGACTGACTGCTAATGAAGTTTTTGTTCCCAACTGAATCTTGAATCTGGCCTTTATTGTATACATTTCTATCAGCATTCTGTTCTTCTGAACTTTGACCAGAATCTCTCATCAGTCTTTGCTTACTCTGCTTATAGTATTCCATGGTTTCTCTGGCCAGCATCTTCAAATTTTTCTAAACTCCCCCCACAAGCCAGTTCCAAAGGCTTATGAGCCACGTGGTCAGGTATAGTCATGGAAATGACTCCAGTTTCTCTGGCACCAAAAATCTGTCTTAGAAACTTTCTTCTCATTGGGACAAAGTACCTGACACTCACAATTTAAAGGAGGAGAGATTTATTTTTGTTCTTGGTTAAGTCATGTGGCTCTAAGGCAGAAATGGCGTGGTAGGAGGGCCTGGACAGAGGACAGCTACTAACATCATAGCAATCAGAGCCAGGGAAGGAAATTTACACTTCCTGATTATATCTTCCAATGACCCACCTCTAACCAGGCCCTGCTTCCTTGTACCTTTATGTGTGGATTAACCCTCACAATCCCGTCATGCTCCAAATTCCCACCTCTGAGCACATAAACCTTTCAGTGGGTGTTCCAGATCTAATCACAGCAGTCCTTTTCAGTGAATTTTAGTATAAAGTCAACAATTTATTGTTTCCTCATGTGTATGTCCAAATGTTCCAGCATATTTGTGAAAAGCATTTCAGTCAGAAGATATTTAGGAGAGAGAAAGCAGTATGAGGTGATCATAAAACTTGATAACTAACTAAGAAAGAACCAGCAAATGACAAGATCAATTCTCTGAATAAACTTCCTAGTGGGAAAAGGTGCTGGATGAAATATCCTAAATTTTAAAAATTTTGTATACATTACGAACCATGATTATCCACCATATGGGACATTAGGACTAATTTTCCCCTTCTGTATTTTGGTACCCATTATCCACCCTCTTGAGATCACTACTACCCACTGTACCCCAGCCTGGAGTGACATCTATTCTCCTTTTTATTTCTGTCACCAACTTTGTTCATCTCCATGAATTGATGTGGATAAGAGATAGTTATGCTTCTTTGCTTGACTTGGTTCACCTACAGGAGAAGAGTTTGAAGGTTCTCAACATATAAAGGTGACAATATTTAAAGATACGGGAATACTAACCACCTTGATTTGAGTTTTACACATCACACACAGTATGGAATTATAATACTGTAATCCATAAACTAATACTAAGTACAAATATGTCATGTCAATTAAAAATCCAAAAAGAGAAAAAGTAAAGAACTCTCTAAATGTATTGCAGAGTTAATAGACAGAGGAATCCCCAGAGATCAAACAATACAGTAAAAATAGACACTATGTAAGTTAATTAAACACCAACGATTGCTCTTGCCCTAAAGATTTTGGCAGAGCTTATGAAATCTTAAGCTTCTGGGTTGACAGTTGGAAAGGGAAAAGGACAAGTGGTAAGCATTAGGACCCTTCTGAGGTTGGGATTCTAACTGGAGACCTTTAAATAAGGCTGGGGCTCAAAAGAACAATACATTTCTACCAGAAGTAGAATAACTGTCCAGAAGACACAGTGAGAAAAATCACACTTAAGTGCTGTCAAGAGGATAATAAAAATTTTTCCTTAGAATTCACAACCAAAAGATAGTCTTCAAACAACTTTATGACCTAAATTAATACTTCCTGTGTGGACTGTAAAAGCTCAAGTTTAAAAATCATTTTAGAGTCATTTTGGGTGATGTAAAGCCAATTTCTGGAAGCAAAAGTGAATTCTATTGAAAAGAATATAATTTCTAAGGTATAAAAAGTTCTACAAAAGTGAAAAATTTATAACAAAATCACAAAACACTCAAGAAAATGACACTGAAATGAAAGACAGCGGGAAAAAAGAGAAGAAAATATGTGAATATATATTTTATTTTAAATATTGAAGTCATGAGAAAATGAATATGCTGGAAGTACTTAAATGGAAGTTTGCAAATATGGGCAAGAGGAAAGGTTTTAAATTAAAAGGCCAAGAAAATTTGAAAGCAAAAAGCTTGTAGAATTATAAGAAAATATAGTAATAAACTGAGAATAATGGAGTAAGAGAAAAAGACAAAATGAAATAAACCAAGAAAAGCAGAAAAGAATATCACTAATTATACTGACATTAATTATAGTTAGTGATATAATCATATTATATTAATTATATAATTAATAGTAGAATTATATTGTATTTCTCATAAACTGAGAAATATTTGTAGTTTAATCCCTGGTCCTTCTAAATAAAAAAAAAAACAGCAATTGAAAGAAAAAATAGAAAGGCACACAATTTAAGAAGCTTCCTTCTCAGTGAACCTTGCTTGTAGTTTAAATCCAATAGCAACCACTCCACCACTCACACTATTTCCTCGTTTCATTTTGCATGTTTTCTTTACCCATCCCTTGCTTCTCAGCAAAGCTGCCTCCTAGTTGTTTTCATTGAATGCCTTCAAGGGTAGTCAGTGGGTTAGTGAGAGGCGAGTGTAGGCTAGTGCTCATTAAAAAAAAACTACATGCAGATAACACTCATTATTGTTTAAAGGCCCCGGGGAAGGAGCCTCTGGTGCGGGAAAAGTTGAAGAACCTGAGTTAGAGGGAATCAGAGAGGGAGTGAAGCCCCTGGAAATGCAGTGATGCAGGACCTCACTCACATGGGAAAGAACTGACCTTTGAACAGAATTTCCTTGACTTAAGAGAAGAAAAGAAGTGTGCAGAACATGTGAATTTCTGGATAAAACGGGCTGGAGGATGAAGGCGAAGAAAGGAAAGAGCAACTGGCGTCATGAGGAGCCGGTTGTGTCCTGATTTATAAGGTTGGATGTTGTATCAGATTTACAAGGTTGGATCTCATCCTCAACTGTGGTTCTTACATAAATTTTTAAACAACAACAAAAAGTTTTTTAAGGAACAAGTCTTTGTATGGAAGAAAGCGGGGGATCATTCTGCAGAACCGAGGAAAGAATAATGCATGAGATAGCTTATCTCTCGACCCAAGGATTTGCTACTTGGGGAGTTCAGAGCTAATCATATTGCCATCCTAAGGTTGGTCTGAATTTGTTCTTTCCCTGGAAGTGATGCCATGTCCTACATAGAAGCAGTCAGAACATGATTATGAATTCTGCATCTCAAATAGCTCAGGCTTCAGAAATGATTTCTTCAGTTACCACCCAACAAGACAAAACTCAATGAACATTAGAAAGTCTGTTTTTATCTTTAGTGATATGTTTGAATGAGTTTTGAAATTTGAAGATTTTATCATCATAATGATCTTTCCATGCTTATCATTTCAGTTTTTGAGACGGAATTTAGATTTTAGCTGGCTAAAATCCAAGTCATGTCCTTGTTAGAAACGTAGTCATTCAAACATAATCATTCAATTTTTTTACAGTAAAGAAGGCAAATGATTCACTTTATAGAAACTCTTGAATTTCTCTAGAAAAGAATTTACTGGAAGCAGACATGTATGGAAGAGACAGTTTTATAGCACTGTGACTTCACCACTAAGAGATGTCCTATCCCAACCTGGAAGCAAAGAGAAAAGCTCTCAGAAGAAGAGTAGGAGGAAGCCTAAAGAACATGCATCTAAAAAAGCCTGGTTCCAGTGAAACATTTCAAAATATAAACCCATCCAAAAGAAATGGCTAAAATTACCCTGTATTAGTTTTTTGTTATTATTATTATTCCAGGGGTGTTAAAAGAGTACTCAGTAACAACTTGAAAGTCTGTATGCTGGTGGCTTTGGAGGATGAATGTAGAACAAAGTTGTATGTTTTAAAACATGCGCAAAATATTTCAGAGCTTCTAGATGTGTAGAAAAAAGCCCTGGTAGAAAACAGTTTAATTGCTGAATATCACAATTACGAATTTTCTTAGGTTCTTATGTTTAGTTATTTAAAAAAATTCTCCCTCAGCTTTTCATTAATAAACAAATTTGCAAACGTAGAGTTGGAAGAATACAATGAAATATTTTTGTTCTAGATATTTTTGCGCTCTCTTAATACAAAATACTACGTTTTCTTGAGTTTTTGCCCCACGTTGTCAACATGTTACTAGTCGAACCCAAATGGTGTCTTTTCTTTCTGATGTTTTGAGTTTTTGGTTTGGTTAATGTCAGCAAATTTGCATGTTCAAATAAAAATTAGTGATCACACCCATGAACTGACTTATAGATCCCTTTGGATGTGATATCTATTTTAATTTGGTCTATAGTTTTTAAAAGAAATAGGTGTGAGACAGAGTCTACAAATAGAAAAGGCCAAACCATACATAAAAATAAAGCTCTGACCTGCAGCCTGCAGCGGCCTGCCCAAGAGACCAACCCATTATCACTGTCTCTACTACAAGCCAGACCTACAGGAAGTCCAGGTGCTGTCTATAGTTACTAGTCCAGGAAGTCAAAGAATCACCTTGTAACAACTGGCCAAAAGTGCCAGGATGTGACTGATAACGTATAGTATCCCTAAGTTTTGTGCACATTTCCAACTTAGAGTCACCAAAGGAAGATCCGGTCAATGAACAAGAAAGCCTTGCTAAAGAGGGCACCTACAACTTCTCTAGGTGAACCCCCTGGATTGTGAGCACACCTGAAGGCTTCCTTTTGTCCACTATAAAGCTCTCCAATCCCTCGTTCTCCTTTTAAGTTTCAGCCAAGATGAAAGGGACAGTGGCTGATTTACTTGGTACAGCAAATTGTAATAAAGTGTTGGATTGTTCTCGATTTTTAATCTCCACTCCAGTCAGTTTCTGCATCACTGAGTTTTTTCTTTGAAAGGGCCATGTACTTCAGTCTGTCTATGTAGATTTCTCTTTCCTCTCCTTGTTTAGTTAAGTACTACTCAGCACTTGAACCTCAGCTATTCAGTTCTGTCCACAGGGTTCTCATTAGGTGAAATCTATGTCACTAGGTGAAATCCCCCTAGCATCAAGCTCTTCTTTGAAGATACTAAAATAATTTTAATCTAATTACTAGTTTCCTCCACTCTATTTTAAGGTTCCTAAAGGCAGTAACTACACATTTTGCTTTTTCTTGTGTTGAGATCCTAGCCTGGCATAAGTAGGTCCTCAATAAATAAATATCCTTTGACTTCATAGCCAAGTGGTATGTCCGGCCCCTGGGAAAGGCAGTCACCTGGGAGGAGCCAGGCGGTATGCCCAGCCCTCCACGAAAGCGACAGTGAAGACTTGCCTGAGCCTCTGGATGCAGATGCCCCGTATTAAGGCAGACCCTGGCCATCCAATGTGTAACCCCACCTACTCGATCAGAAGCTTGAAGGCTGAGAGGGCTGGCCAATTATAGTCTTTGAGGATGGGCGCTTCTCCAAGTCCTGCCATAGCAATTTGTGAACACCCATGTTTTACACAGCACAATTCGAAGCAGCCAAGTCTCTTCCCAATGGGAGAGCACAAGGGAGTAAATAAACCAAAAAATACAGTTATTACCAATGGGAAGATGACTGATAGGGTGGTAGAACAACAGAGATGAGGTGGAGAAAATTGATTAATCGAACAAGCCATCATCTGTATAACTGAGTAACAAAGACGAAGATAACATTATATAATACAGTGTCTAGTGTCAACTCCCTACTATTTTCTCTGTAATTTGCTATTTCCTTAATTGTTTTTGTGTTAACAAATGAAAAGATAACATTATATAATACAGCAGCCAGTGTTAATTCCCCAGTATCCTCTCTATAATTTAGTATTTCCTTTATTGTTTCTGTTTTAACAAATGCAAAGATAATATTATGTAATAAAGCATCCAGTGCCCTACTATCTTCTCTATAATCGGGTGTTTTCTGTATTGGCTTTTGTGATATTCTGGTTTATATATCTCCATTCTTTTATCTTAAAAATAAAAAAAAAACAAAGAGGGAGGGGCTAATTTTAGGAGGGATTAATGACAATGTATCTTTACTGTAATAAACTTTGTAAAATTTACAAAAAATAATAAATAAATATCCTTTGATTTCATAAATAAGACAATGATTCCTGTGCTACTACTTTATCCAAGGAACACACCATTTACTAATAGGCTGTACGAATGACTGGCTTTGGATCCTTTCATCTTTCTGAACCACTCACATTTTATGTATGTAAGACCTATTAGTTTAATACCTCTAACATATTGCCTCATTGGAAATTTTTCTGGGTAATATCCTTTGATCTCCTTAAGTATCTTTGTCTTTTCTTAGACAGGACAGACTTTGTTTGTCTTGGAGAGTCTAGTGTTACAGATAATCCTTCTCACAGTTTCTATGTCCCCAAAGCTAAAGGCCATCCTGTGTGGTTCTTGTATCTTTTCCAGGCAATTTATTGGAATTATTTATTTACATTTCTTCCCTCCTATACCCTAAGCTTGTCAAAATAAAAGCCTGGGTTCCATTTACCTGCACAAAGAATACAGTACATACTTATTGGTTAAATGGATTCCTGAGTCACAGTTAACAAGTTATTATGTGCTGCTCAGATTCAATCAGTCATAGCTGTTAATTCATTTAATCCCCACAATAATCATGTGTTATATATTTTCTACCATTTCTAGAGGAGAGGTATAGATATGAAGAGATGAATAACCTTGATCAAGATTACATATCAAATAAGGAGCCAGACAGTCTTTGAATTCTAACATAGACTCCAAATTCTGTAAACTCCATGGTCTACTGCAATTAGATCTACATTTTAATTCTGTTATCTAAAAGCCTAATCTTGTCTAATTTTCTCTTTGCTATACCATGTAGTTATTCTTATCTCTGAAAACTTTTTTCAAGGTCTGCAAATGCCATATTTAAAGAATATACATAAATTAATTAACTAAAACACTTAATTTTATGCCATCCTTCATATATTTATTTTTAAAAGCTGCATTATTTCTTAAGACATGAACTATCACTCCTTAAAATTTTGATTCTTTAAGAAATACATTTATGTATAAAATTATATACTAAACATTACCTTTTAATACTTGTTTTATATTCTTGTACTTTTTAATTTACAATGTATAAGTTGCCAGTTAATAAATTATTTTCAGATTTACTGGCCAAATTGTGTGCATATTTGTGTGTACATATGCAGTATATATGTATATATGTGTATGTGTATATATGTGTATATATGTATATATGTGTGTGTGTGTGTGTATATATATATATACATATATACATGGTCTTCTAGATGATTATCTAATAAATTAAGGACTAAGAATGATTTAACATCACAGAATATCAAAGTTCATTGCTGACCTAAATATGGTGAAATAAAAGCAATACGTTGGAACTCTACGCTATTCACAAAATATAAAAAGTCTGGAATTTAAATGTAACCTGGAATTTATAAATTGATTTATGTCAACACACAAAACAAATACTACCATTTATTGCTAAGAGCTTTTTAGTACACACATCATAAGGTCAAAATGGCAGTTATAACAGTTTATTCTTTCATGTTAGGTGGAAATATAAAGCTATTGCCTATAGTCAAGAAGGTAACAACAGGTGTTTTGCATTTCTTTTTTTAAGCACAATGTGTGAGCTAGAATTCAACTGGCATATCCCATTAAAGATAGATCTGGATATAAAAAAGGAAAAAAAGCAAAAAAGAAACAAAATTCTTTGCTCAAAAAATATTGCATTTCTTTTGTTTTCTTGTCCTAATTAGAATGGAACTCATGTTGATTTTTCATTCTTTCCCTAAAATCTTACAATACCTAAAATATACTTCAAATATCCTCTGAATTACTTCCTTTACATAAAGCAATTTGTAGACACTTTCATTTATGTAATTCTTTAACATCTGGTAAAGAGATAGTTTATATAATCATCTAAGGGAAATAGACTAAGAATAAACTAGAACTGCATTCACCAGCCAAAAATGTGAACGTCAGACAAAGCCCTCTTGCATCAATGCATCCCCTTCCTTGTTCCTTCTCTAGAATTAAAGTCAAAGACAGAGCGTCTCTATGTGTGCAGCATATGCACACAACATTGCCACACACTGTGTGCTCCCAAAGCAAAGAACAATGAAATGTCTGGTTTCTTATTCAGGATCACCCCAGATAAACTCTTGTGATAACCATTGGACCCCTCTGTCTAATGTTCAGGTTTTAACGTTTTCATTGTTGAGTGGAACATGTGGGAGAGTTCAAAAAGGATTCTGTGAGAAAACTTTACAGTCATCACAGTCAAAGATCTCAGCTGGAAAACTGTTAGTGAAGACAGCAAACTGTTTTGCTTGACCCAAACAGTGTCTTACAATTTTTAGAACAGAAAATTTCCCATCCCTAATTTCATTTTGCCCAAGATGTCACCATTTATATGACGCACTTTGGTTCCGGAGTTGTTAAAAATCTGAAAAAATGTATTTCAGAAATAAGAAAATACGGCAAATATCTGAATTTCTGGCTTTTGTAGGTGAATTGAAAGATTTGGCCATGGAGACACGTGGCAAACATAGCTGTTGTCAAGTGGTGACTGCTCCACTTGGTTTCCTGTCCTTTCCTCCATCTGCTCTTCTCTGTCCTCTCCCTCTCAAGCCTCTCTCTTCCTCCCTTTCTAGGGAGAAACTGATGATCCAGGAGGTGTCTGTGTTCTTTGATGATGTCAAGATACCAGACGTCACTGAGGAGGGGACATCACCCCACACCTACTTGGGTGAGCTGCTAGAAGCAAGCTTCTCCTTGCAGCCCTCTGACTGGTCTTTTTGTTTCTTTCATTTGAAAGATTCCCGTTTGTCCTGAGTACTTGCTCTCCCCAGGGCTTTCTCCCTTGATCTTCTCATTTTCATTTCTTGGATCTGATTACAGATGTAACTATGACTCATACACTGAGGATCCTAATATCTTCATCTTAATTTCAGTCCTCTATACTGAGCTCTGAGTCCCAAGCTCCAGAATGGTTTTTCCAAGTGCCTACAAATAGCCATCTCTGCCTGGGAGGTTTACAAGGACCACATACTCCAAAAAGGTCCAGATTGACTTAATTATTTATCTGACCTAGAGTTTTTCCTTTTTCTGAATTCTAGTGGGGATTAGATTGCACTCACAGTTTAATTTTAATTTAAACACTTCTATTTGTTTAATTTAACAAATAGTGTCTAACACTATTCCAAACATTTTACACATACAATAGGAGACTGTACTTTCATTGAAACAGACACTATCTAATTTTTTCATCTCTATTTCCTGCTCTTTAGCATACAAAAGGTATTCAGTAATGCTTGGTAAGAAAAGAAACAATCAGTAAATGAATATAACTATGACTAGGCAGTAAAACTGAAATTTTATTTATTTATTTAAAATAATTTAAATTTTGCTTAGAGGCAAGTATGATACTACACAGCATGGAAAAAACCCAAATTTTAATGGTCGTTACATCAAGCAACTGAGAGTTTCACTGAATTAATTTCTACAGGAAAGCATTTATTATAGCAAAAAGCAAGTAATCTGATCTTTTCTCTCTCCAGCATCTGAACAGTTTATATTTGTTTTGATTTCCTCTTTGGCCTTTAATATGCAAATAAAAATAATAAGATATGGGGAAAATTTTCAAAGCCAAAGAGTCTTGGATAGTGGACGAGGCAGTTCTGTCTGGAAGCAAAGAGACTAGAGAAAAAGAGTTGATAGATACAAACATACATATATACATACACACATACATTAATTTTATAAGACATTACTGGAAAACGTTTTAATCCTTATCAAGATTATCTCTCTGTTATATTTTATGACACTGTTCTTGGGTGGCAGCAGCATGGTAATCCATGTAGTTTGGAGGGCAGGAGCAACTGCTGTCACCCTTGAGCAGACTTTTCAGTCCAAGGCTTTGCCTCTGGGAACAATAGCACAAAAGGCCGAACTGATGGTGCTTACTTGGGCTTGGGAAATAGGGAAGGAAAAGCCTGATGTCTTTGCTACTTTACATGTACATGGTGCCATCTATGGGGAAACGGCCTCTTGACTATGTGGGGAAAGGACATTAAGAACTCTCAAGAGAGGGCTGGGGATATAGCTCAGTGGAATAAGCGCCTGCCTAGCAAGCGCAGGGTCCTGAGTTCAATCCCCAGTACCGCAAAAAAAAAAAAAAAAAAAAAGAACTCTCAAGAGATACTGAACTTGTTACAGGCCGTTTTGCTGCCGGCCAAGATAGCCATGATCAGTAGTCTGGGCCATCAGAAAGATAATTTTCCAGAGGCCCAAGGAAATTGAGCAACAGGTCTAGCAGCCAGACAAGCAGCTGCTGGAGACTCATGCCCAGTAACCCAAGTTCTAGTGGCTCTTCTCCTCTAATAGAATGGAGTTCGCCACAAAAGAGGGAGCTGCAGGACAAAATGGATGGCAAGTTTCGCCAAGAGGAAAGGTGTTCCTTCCTGAGGCTGTGGGACATTCTGTGACCCAGGAGCTGCATAGCCCTACTCATTTGGGAAAGACAGCTATGGCTGAGCTGCTTGGCCATCACGTCTTCATCTCCAGAATTTGGACTCTGTGTATGTCTGTGGCGGGCAGATGCACACCTTGCGCTCACAGCATTCCGGTCTCTCATCCACAGAAACTGCCCAAAGTCTGCTGACAAGGAACACAGCCTTTTGAGGATGTTGGGTGGATTTCACAGAAATCAAACTCACACCTGAAAACAGAAAGTATTTGTTGGTCCTCATCTGCACCTATTTGGGATGGGTGGAGGCCAGCCACACAGAAGTAAGATGCCTAGAGAGGTGGCAAATCTCTGCTGGAGCTAGTTTTTCCCTAGTATCAGCTACCTAGGATAGTGACTTTAGATAATGGGCCTGCTTTTATGGGTTGAGTGGTTCAGAGCCTTTTGAAGGCTTTAGGGCTAAAATGGAAGCTACATATCACCTACAAGCCTCAGAGTTCTGGCCAGATAGAGAGACAGAATCTGACTTTGAAGTGTACCTTAGCCAAGCTGTGCCAAGAGACTGGGGTAAACTGGGTGACTATGCTTCCGAGGGTCTTGCTGAGGTTCCAGGGTATGTTGTACTGGGATGGGATCACTCCATTTGAGATCATGTTTGGAGAGACCTCCCCCACCTTTAGCCATCTTAGAAAGACTACAAGAGATAAGGACTCTTGATGGCCTAGGGAGCACCTTGTAACTATACCACTGTGCACCCCAAGTGGACTCTATTCACCTTTGGTGAGCTGAGATGGCCTCACTGTGTCTCCCCTGAGGTTATACATAAATATAACCAGTAAGACATTATATTTATAATCCCCACATGTAAATTTTGGAACCCCCACTGGTGGTGAGACAAAGCCAATCCCGACTCACCTTTTGCCCCTATGTGAAGTTCAGACAAAGGCAACTAGAGGGGGTAATGATGACATAGACTTGGTAAAGTGGGGACTCTATATGTGCCCAAAAGCAATGGGGAGGAGGATGTGGAAGGAATTAAAAATGTGGTCAAGCAGTTACATGACCAGGTTAATTCCTCTGCGAAAGTAGTGTTACTGAATAGGAGAAGACTCAATTTACACTTTATGGAACAAGGGGGATTATGTCCTGCCCTTACAAAATGCTGTTTTTATGCAAAAAATTCAGGAATCATCACAGATAACTTGGGTGGTTGGAGAGAGAAACAAAAGAAAGGAAGAAGACCTATTATAGCCACCAAAGGTGGTATGAAGGACTCTTCACCTAGAGCCTGGGATTAGCCTCCCTAATTGTCAGGATCACAGGGCCCCTGGTGATTATTGTGGTGGTCCTTACTTTTGGGTCATGCATAATTTATTGAGTTAAAAATAGAATCCAAAGCAGTGGGAACCAAGCACAAATGATGGTTCTAAAAGAGAACACCAATTACAGAGTGAAGACCAGATCTCCAAATGTGTGAAGGACTGTATACATCCTAAAAAAGGAAAATATGCCCTTGAGGGGGAAATGATAGGGCAAGAGAGACTGCATCATCTGTTTTTAACTCCATATTAAGAGAAGTCACATAAAATTCATTTAAACTGTAGTTGACCCCACTTTTCACCCCAGCCCCCTTGGTTAGTGATCAACTCACTTAGAGCAGTCATAAAGTGGGAACAGAACAAGCAAGACAGATTGGGAAGTAGGTTGAAAGTTAAAACTGCAGTGGTCATTTGGAATTCAGCTGTCTGGCCTTCTGGGAAAAGTAAACTCTGACAAACTTTATGCATTCTTGTAAGATTCCCAAAAATGAGGTAATGGCTGCTATGGAAACCTGCAATGTACTTAAACGGAAGTGAGATGCAGATCAGCACAGACATCTTCTCTGGCTCCTGGTTAGAGCCTGCCCATTAGCCAGCTCAGTAAAGCTTTTTTGTTCCTGCCTTTTTGGTTTTCTTGTGAGTGCCTTGTTGAGCTTGTTTGCCATATCAGAAAAAAAAATCATTTTTATACATTGTTTGGTTGATGGGCATTTACGTTGTTTCCAAGATTTACCTACTAAAAATTGTGCTGCTATGAAGAGGTGCTGTGCATATATCTCTGTGGTGCAACGTTTTTAATTTTTCTGGGAAGATGCCCAGAAGGGGAATAGCTGGGTGGAATGGGATCTCTAACCCTAGTTTTTTGAATCTTCACACTGACTTCTACAGTAGTTCGTCCAGTCTACACTCCCACAAATAGTGGAGAAGGGCTCCTGTTTCCCCATGTCACCTCTAACATTTGTTATTGGTTGATTTCTTCATGATAGCCATTCTTTCTGGGATAAGATGAAATTTAGCCTAGTTTTAATTTGCATCTCTCAAATGACCTGTGATGTTTAACATATTTCCATATATTTATTTGTATTTGTATTTTTTCATCTGAGAAATGTATATTCATCTCAGAAGTCTATTTTTAGATTTGGTCTTTAAATTGGGGGGTCTGATTTTCTAAATTCTATATATGTTCTAGATATGGCTCCTTTGTCTGAAGGACAACTGGCTAAATTTTTCTGTACACTGTGGGTTGTCTTTACATTCTGTTGGTGATTTCTTTTTTCTGTGCAAAAGCCTTTTAATATGATGTGATACCAGTTGTTGATTCTTTGTAGTATTTCTTATGCAGCCAGGATTTTGTTCATGAAATCTTTGCCTACACCTATGTTTTTAAGAGTTCTGCCTATTCTCTCTTCCAGTGGATTTAGTGTTTGACTGCATCCCTTAAGTTCGGGTATGTTGTATGAGCATGATCATTTAATTATAGATGCTATTTAATTTCTTATCTAATTTCCTCTGTAACCCATTGGTTGTAAATGAGGGTGTTGTGCACTTTCCATATTTTTTGTAGTTTTTATGATTTCTTTTGCTGTTGATTTCCATTGTCATTGCACTACGGTCAGAGAGTATGAATGGGATAATTTAAATTCCTCTACATTTACTTAAGCATGTTCAATAGGCTAGTATGTGGTCTATTTTGGAAAATGTTCCATGTGCAGTTGAGAAGAATATGTATCCTGATATTGTGGGGTACAACATTCTAGACATGTACTAAGTCTGTTTGTAAACAGGTTAGGTTTAGTTCTGATATTTCTTTGTTGAGTTTTTGTATAATTGATCTATCTATTTGTGACAGTGTTGCATTATGATTTCCCCACTACAAAAATGTTACTGCTTAATCTGATTTTTCATGTCTGTTAATAGTTGTTTTATGTAGCTAGGTGCAGCAGTATTCGGTGAATATATATTTATGATTGTTATCTCTTCGTGGAGTTTTCCTTTAACAAGTATGTAGTGACCTTCTTTGTCCTTTTGATCAGTCTTGAGTTTACATTGTCTGCAAATAGAATAGCTACTCCTGCTTTTTACTGGGTTCCTATCACATGGAGTATTGTTTTCCATCCTTTGATTTTCAGTGTATGAATTTCTTTTTGAATTAAATGTGTTTCTTGTAGGCATGATAGTTATATTTTGCCTCTTGATCTATTCTGCCAGTCTGTTTCTTTTGATTAGTGAATTGAGACTATTTACATTGATGGTTTTAACTGATTGGCTTTTCCGTCTCATATTATTTCCCTATTGCTGGTTTTTTGTCTTTCCACTTTGTTTAATTGCCTGCCTTGCCTGGTGACTTCTTTCTATTGGTATTCTTAGGATTATGGTCTTCGTTATCTCTTTCTAAAATATCCTTCAGAGCATTTTGGAGAGGTGGTTTGGTGGCCATGAATTTCTTCAGTTGTTCTTCGTAATAGAGGTATCTTATTTCTGCATTGATGTTGAAAGATAGTTTTACAGGGAACATCAATCTAGGTTGAGGGTTGTTTTCTTTTAGAGCTTGAAATACTTCACTCTAAGCTCTCCTTCATTTGAGAGTTTCTGTTGAGGAGTCTGCTATGATTCTGATGGGCTTTCATTTGTAGATGATCTGTTCCTTTTCTCTGACTGCTCTTAACATTCTTCAACTATGCTTTTTAAATTATCAGAATCTGTATCCATCTCAATCTAGCAAATCTCTTATATATAGAAAATTACTTGTTTTAAAAACAAGTAAATGTCTTTATGCTCTCATTTGACATCAGCATTTATAGGATAACATAGACCAGTGGTTAAAAAGTCAGTTGCTTAATGTGTTTATCTGGGGAACTTTTTAAAATTACGCCAATTCTAATTTCACTATTACCATGTTGGGACCTGGACATTAAAAATTTTTAAACTCTCCCAAGGGATTTAATCATGTACTATGAAACACTGGCTTAATCACTTAGCCTTTTTTATTATTTTGAAGCCACAAAATGAGTGGAAAAATGAAACACGCAGGCCTAAAATAAAAATTGGGGAAAGCTTAATATTTAGACTTTAGCAGAGCAAAGACAACCAGGGTACAGGCTGAGGAGCAAATTCCTGAGAGTGATTAAAAACAGTGAAGGAAACGTGGTGTCACCACAGTGAGCAGTCAATGGTTGTGGGAGGAAGAAGCAAAATTCTGGAAATTGGCCACTAATATGTCAATTATGAGATCATTGTTGATTTTGGTTTTTTAAAAGTTTTTGTAAGCAGATACAGAAAAGGACTTAACTTTAAATTAGAAATGCTAAAACAGAATTCAAGCATTGATCATGCATTTGAGATGAACAGAAAAAAAGCAATGAATGGATAGACAGTTATGGTAAGTATATGTAAAGACTTGGATAAAGAAGATTTGACTATTGCTGTAGGCTTGCAGAAAAGGACTTATAGAAGACATTTGAGATGTGGTGTGATAATTAAAGGGTAAGTCTACAGAGAAAATTAAAGGCAGGTGGGGCTTTGGTCTGCCTGGAAATGATGACCTTGAATAGAAGGGAAATTTTCAATTTTGGGACTAGATGGATGAAAGGAGAAGCATGTGGATAGGGATACATACAATTTTACAGGGGAGTTGAAAGAATGTCTTATTTACTGAACTTTTGGGAAGATATATGAGGTAATCCCACTTACTGAGACAGTAGAGATTTATTATGGCTGGAGAAAAAGTTCTTACTGAGAAGCAGGACAACAGAGCCCTCAAGAATAAGTTTCAGTGAAGGTGCAGTCCATGTTGGTACTCTGAATATTTACCAGGTGCCACTTGCAGACTTATGTGATATTACACAAACACGCACACTGGTGTTAATCTTGTAGTTCATGGACAAAAGATAGGTTATAGGAGTTCAAAATCTCTCTAGTGCAACCATTATTCTGAACCGTGTGACAAGATTCAGAGGCTGACCTAGAGAGGACAGTGGAGGTGATACTCTCTAGAATAGCACTATTACAAATTTAATGTGAGCCACACATCTTTTTTTTTTAGATTTTCTTGAACTTTTTAAATCAAATCTCTTACACAACAATGCACAAAGAAGGGAAAACATTTGGGAAATGTATCACTGGAGAGTCAGGATCACAGCAGTTACAATCATGTCCTGCAGAACCTCAGAGTTCAGGTCTACTGCTAGTTAGCAGTGGTTCTAGGGCAGGTACCCTACTTTTGCCAGTTCGGTCACATTTCTTTTTTTTTTTTTTTTTTTTTTCCCGGGACCGGGGATCGAACTCAGGGCTGTAGTGCTTAGCGGCAAGCACTTAGCCCACTGAGCTGTACCTCCAGCCCGAGTCACATTTCTAATTTAAATTTTCTAGTAACCACATTTAAAACCTTAAAGAAACAAGTAAAACTTAATAATACCTTTCATTTAACCCAGCACCTCCAAAGTATCATTTCAATGTATAATCAATATACAATAATGTATAACAATTACAAGACATTTGCATTCATCTTTCATACTAAGCATTTGCCACCAGGGGTGTATTTAGTATTTAGCACATCTCAGTCAGAGTTAGGTATGTTTCTAGAGCTCATTAGTCATATGTGACAGGTGTTTATCACAATAGACAAAGCAAGTTGAAAATTATGAAGATCACAAAAAGTCGAAATGGGGAAGGAACTGTGTTAAGTACATTAATGCCAAGAGTTCCATGGATCTTGGCAGGACTTGGGCATCAAACAAGACTGTGAATCAGGTACCAAAGAATTGACTGACTTGAGGAAGAGAGGCAATGAGAACTGTCAGGTATGTTGCATGGTCATTTAGAAGATTATTGGAAAAAGATTTTGTTTATTCTCATCTATTATCTTTTAAATATATCAGATGAGTCATTGAACTTTTAACAGATTTTTAAAGTTACTCTTTTAGGTACTAAAGATTATAACTGTCATTTCACCTAGCACTATCCACTTCAAAGTTATAAATTCACCTCATTTTAGAAGGAAGGTGTTGTAGAAAAATTCAGGTTTCGATTTTAAAAAGTACAATATCTAAACATACGCATTGGGAGTATTGTGCATCTGCTGTCAACATGAAGTCCTCTGGGAAAGGTGTGATGAAAAAACAACGCTGCCTTTTGGAATTAGACACAAGCACATCCCCCCCCCCCGTGCTCTCTACCGTCAATCATGTATTGCTGTTATTTCAGGGGGAAATTAAATGTTTAATGGCCAAGTGTACTTAAGATTGATTTTCATTGTCTGCTTCCACACACTCATTGTTTCCCATAAAAAACAATGGTGTAAATTCTTTCAGTTCAAAATTTAACTGACACTGGGAAATGAAAATGAAACCCTACTTCCCCAAGATTACAATGATGATGCCATAGGTTTTAAATGTCTTGATCACGTTGTCATCTGATCATCACCTCCCAGATGCATTTTAAGACATCTGGCTGGATGCCACTCAGGAGGGATTTCATGTCCATTTATTCATCATGGTATCTTTGAGTCAGCAATCAGATCTTGGCTATGTGATCAAAAGTAAACTATGAGTTTCCAGAAACATTTGTTACACTGCTGCGTCCATACATTAATCCTATTCAAAAGGACATGCCTGTTCCACTTCCTCCTAAAATGTGAACATTCTTTTATCCTCAAGATAGAATCACTAAAAAAAAAACAATAGAATCACTGCTGAGTCACTCTCTGGCCTACTGATAGCAAAAAGGAGATGAAACAGAAGCACAACAAAACCACTGTGAAAGCACATTTTGAGAATATTAGGCAATTATTGGCTTCTTACTCTGGGTGGTACATTTTGATAAATATAAACTATCATTTATTACCATTGGTATTTTGTCTTATGGTGTTGCATCTATGTGTAGCCAAAAAATGCCAGATGGCACTGAGAAACCAATTGCTCATTATGCAAGAACAATGACATATACATTCCACATAAACTGACAAAGCCCCAGCAGTTATCAAAACAACCCCAAACTCCCAGAAGCGTCTTTGTCAAGTTTTGGTAATTAGTTAATTACAGATCTCTTACAGTTTTCTTTAGGACTCCTCTGGAAGGATAAACACGCACCCTTAAGTATGTAACCACAGATGTAACTTTGAATTCTTTTACCACCAATTTACAGGACTAATTTCTTTTTTGTAGCTTTTAGTTGTTTCATGTTCTCTCACCAGATGGCAAAAGATTGCCTTTACACACTGCTTCTTGCTAATTAAATGAATAGGAGAACAATACCTCAAGGGATCTAAAGGATTACAAATTTTCATTGAGACCTTTCCACTCATAAGTGATTCTGCTTCTTAGGAGGTTACACTGTTGTCATAGAAGGTTATCACCTTTTATGTTAGCTGGGAGATATTCCCACAACATATGTAGAAAACATATGTAGAAAATTTGTGCATTAGAATATGAATTGAGATAAGTCATGACATAGAACAGATTCTGATACTGAAGTAATGTAAATATATGTAACATATATCACATGAAGACCCTACTAAGTTAATACTGAGAAACAACTTTCAATTTTCCAAATGGTCTACAAAAGACAACTTTTTTATTATTATAGATATTGTCTATCACCCATAGTAGACCTTATAGATACAAACCACAGGTTCATAAAAATTACTTATAATGCATACATTATCAAAAACAGTTTTGTGGCACTACATTTATTTAAATTAAATTTAAAGAATTTTTTAATGGTTTCTGATTATGGTCGTTCTGTGAATTTGTGCTTTGAGAGCTCTCTGCCACAATTCAAACACAAAGAAACAGTAAATGAAATATTTAAACCAAAACTTATAGCTGTATTTTAAGCTACAATTTCTGTGAATCCGATATAGAGCAGAAATGAGCTAGCTACTTGAGGGCTAAAGCCAAGGCCTGCCGGGCACTGTGAAGGTAGATTCCTACAGCACAACAAGGCAAAAATTGCCACATACAGTTAGGGGAAAGGATCCAAGATCTAGGTAGGAAACCTGGATTTAAGGCAGGACTTTTCTACTCTTGAAAAGAGAAGGGAGAATGCTCTGACAGTTGCCTGGGGCTATACCTTTGAAAGCTTGAGAGCAAAAGCAACTAACCAAGCAGGACCTGGGCCAACCCACCTGCTGGTCGATTAACTGCAATGTCTCAAGGTCACCATAGGACAGAACCCCACCACAGAACACAGAGCAATTTCAGGAAGAAGGGGCTGGCAATTTATAAACATTAAAATCCTAACAGTATATCTTCCACACAGATACAGAAATTTTAAGGCTAAAAAGACAAGGAACAAACAGTTATGTTCACTTGGCAAAATGCAAATAAAATAGCACCTTCAAATGACTTGAAAGTATTTTACCAATCCTTAAACAGGAGAGTTATTCAGTACTTTTTATCAATGCTTTTATTTTTCATAATTAAGAAAATTTTTAAGATTTTATCAATACTGTTCCTAACAATGTTCAAAATACAAAATGACAGCTGCAGGTTACTTATGGAACAGAAAATAGCCTCTCTTGCTAATTTCTGTTTCCCACAGTCTGTATTATTTCTGTCTTTCCTGCAGCCACTGTGGTGTGTTTTGCTAGCTGCTAAAATAATATTCGATATATTTTGTGTGGAAAGATAACAACTAATGGCATCCATACTGTTCAAGTACTAAGTATACTTCTTGTTAGCCAATGAAATGACAACCAAGGTATCAGTATCTGAAATTTCCTGTTCATGACCAGTGTGATGTAGGCCACTCTACATGTGGCCACTCTTTGTTCATAGTTATAGTATTAACCAGCTTGCCTTTCAACGGGACAAAATACCCAACACCCACAGTTTAAAAAAGAAGAGGTTTATTCTGGCTCATGGTTTTTATGGGTTCAGTCCATGGGTACCAAGCTCCAGGATAGAAACAGCAAGGTGAAGGGACATGACAGAGGAAAACTCCTAACCCCATAGCTGCTAGGAGGCAAAAGACATGGAGAAGCCAGGAACAAAAACATACCCTTTCAAGTCATACTGCCAGGGACCCAACCCTTCTTACCAGTCCCCACTTCTGAACGTGTAACTTCTGTGGAACATTTTAGATGTACATCATAAGACTCCACCCCTGCTTCATGTCCAACTCATTATGCAAAATACATTAGTCTCTCTCTAAGATTCTCCAGAGTTTTAACAGTTGCTGAAAGGTCAAGCCCAAAGTCTCCTCTGAAACTCAAGGCACATTATTAGCTATGAATACCTTTGAAAATAAAAAAGACATTCAAATATTTCCAACATATATTGGTGCAGGGAAACATTCCTTTTCCATAAGAGAAAACTGAAGAAATAGAAAGAAATCAGAACAAAGCAAGACTGACATCCAGCAGGGCAAATATTAAATCCTATTTGAGATGGTTCTGCCTGTGATATTCCTCAGTGGATGTTCCACATTCCTGGCACCTCAGACTTCCTGGAGTGTCCACTGCACCTTCACTTTCAGTTGCACAGCTGTATAAAGTACCCTTTCAGGAACACAACTAGCCTTCTTCTGAAAGTGTGGTGGAAACCTCTATGACCCCCCATAACTCTTGCATTCTGCACAACTGAAAAACTAGCACCATGTAGATACAGTCAGTGTCAACCACTAGCTTGAGCAATAATCAAGCCCCTTTGTACCATGACTGCAGTGATCTCTTAGCGCTTAGATGGCTGAATTTGTGGGTATTCTTCTCTAGGTGGCTTTGAATAAGTACTTGGTATCCAAAGGACTCTCTTCTCAAATGAAAGGTTCAGTTTTGCATTATTGAGTCTGTGATGCATGGTGTCTCCCTCATTTCTGACGTGCCTTCAGGTATCTTTCTTCTTGTTCCTGCACAGAGTAATTGACTTCTTTTTAATGCTAATGTTTCCTTCAGCCATGCCCTCTTTTGCCCCAACTTTGCAGGTTCGTTTTTTTCTGACAACTGACAAACTTTTCAAATGATTCATCCCTTCCATTTGTTCCTGATTCAGATCTACACTATATATCTGCCACAGCCTAAACATTGGACTGCCTTGAAATTTCCTCCACCAGATTAATTTGTCTGCCACACTTATCTCAGTTTCCTGCGAAGTCTCAGGACATAGGCAAAATGTAGACAGACTTTTTGCCAGAGCATAATATAATAACAAGGCCTTGACTTCACCAGCCAGTGGACTCCTTATTCCCAACTGAAACTTCCTGAACCTGGCCTTTACTGTCCACATTCTTAACAGCATTCTGGTCTTCTGAGCTCTGACCAGTATCACACAGCAAGCTCTGCTTATAGCAAGATAGGGCCTCACTGGCCTCCATCTCCAATTTTTCTCAAAATTCTTCTGAACACTAGTCCAAAGGCTTCTGATCCACATGGTCAGGTAGAGACACACAGTGACCTCACTGTCAGTATCAATTTTCTCTATTAATCAGTTTTCCCTTTGATGGGATAAAATTCCTCACACCCAAAACTTAGAGGAGGTTTATTTGGCTCACTGTCACAGTCCATGGGTGCTTGGCTCCAAGAGAGATGTGGTGTGGTAGAAGGAGATGACAGAGGAAAGCTTTTTAGCTCATGGCAGCTGGGAAGCAGAGAGAGAGAACTGGCAGGACCTGGGGAGAAGAATGCTGTACACCTTCGAAGTCTCAGTGATCCACCTCCACCTAAGCCCCACTTCCTAATTTCAAATTCAGTTACTGTACTTATCACGAGATAAGCCCAGTAATAAGTATAGTGTTCTCATGATTTAATCATCTAAACACATGAAACTTTTGGGGAACATTTTACACCTAACCCGTAACAGCTGTACACATATACTCTTTTGGTGTAAGTGGAAAGAATTATAAAGAAGAAAGGTGTTTTGTCTTTTTTCACATATTAGCACAATTTCCTTATTCTTTTTTTTTCTGAACTGGAAAATCCCTGAATGTTGTTCCTCTTAAGAATGCCCTTCCAAATCAAAACTAAATTTTGATGACTGATAGCCTTCAGGATGAAAAGTCATTTTGTTAGGAATCTGTGTTTTAATACTATGAGGTTTCTTGGGAGCCCATGTATAACCAAGAGCCTCACACAACCCATGATGCAGTTATTAATGTTAGAAAATCTCCATGGAAAAATTAATTGCTTCTGCGATGAGAACTTTGTTTCTGTAGGGCACACCCAGTTAGAAAAACAGACACTGATTGTTTTGAATTCATCTATATTTTCATTGGCAGTGAATACTCACCACTTTTAATAAGAATGATGGGGTTGGGTCACTTCTGCAACTGACTTGACAGAAATACTTCTAATGATCAGGAATAAGTTTTAAAAATAAGTAGATCTGAAACAGAAGATGGGGGTGGCTATCCACCAAGGAAGGTGACTTTTTATGCTCAAATCACTTACCCTAGTAGCTAATTCTAGAGTAGTGGACAATCTCAATGTGACTGAACCTCTCATATTTATAGTCATTTTAACTTGCACATTTGAACTTCAGATTTCACCAACTGAAAGTTTCCAGATAACAACTTCTTACTTTCTAGAAAAAAATAACCTATTATGTAGGGAATAGCCAAACAGGGTTATGCTGTATGCTTCTGAATAAGAAAACTTTGAGTCTGAGGCATAGGTCCATGTCTGAAAATATTTTAAATGGAAAGTTTCACTTGCCAGTTTTAAAATAATGATTTATGTTTCCTCTATTAAAGTGGAAGTTTAAATTTGTTTACTTTTTTCACTAAGATGAAAGATTCAGAAAAGAGTATCCTATGGGAAAGTATGGAATATTAGAGCTGCAAGGAGTAGCATAATATTTTTAAAATGAGCATACTGCCTCTCAGCACTCATTGTGCTTTGTAACATGGTGAACACAGAAAATGTGAAATAATTTAAACCAGAACTCGTAGCAGTAGTATTTTAACTGCTCTTCTGATTTTTGACATTTTTCTTCTTCTGGTTGTTGTTACTTTTAATTTGTGTCAGTGTCCCATATGGTATAAGATGCTACATATTACTTGTTATATTTCTTCTATAGGCCTTTATATATGTGCTCTGCTTTATTTGATCAGACTTGTCATTAAAATGCTTGAATGAATAATGCCTTCTTGCCATACAAAAAATGCTTTGGTTTTTCTTGTCAATTAAGATTTTCTTTCTGATTGTTTTGCTTTCCTTAACTTATTCTGAAAACCAGAACAGAGGACTAACTGACTATTCAAAGTCTTGTGCTTGATACTGATATCTACTTAACATCAAATCATTTGTATTTTTCAAGAATTTTGGAGATACCTCACAAGTAGGTAACCAATTTTTGGGAGCATTAAATTCCTCCATTCTGCAATGATTTAAAAATTAATGGTTTGTACTAAATTGTCCTCTCTCTTTTCCTTAACCACTCCTGTGACAAATGGAACAAGAAATAAAAACTATTCTTGTGTGCTTTCTGCTAAATCTCAGTTTTCATTTTTAGGACTAGACATTCCAGAGATGTGTCTCCTTTGTTACACGGTGCCTCAGATAGCACCATGTGCCTCTGGATTCTTCATCCACCTATTTGATGATTGATTCACACATTCCACTTATAAGATGCTAATGTAAAAAGTGGTCAAATTCAGCCTAATTTCTCAATTGAAAATAGTCTTTACATTCTTCTAGTAATGTCTTTTGTAAACAGCCTTAAATAGTGCTCCAAATTCATCCAAAGCTCTTTGTTATGAGTTGATATTTCAGGACAACAAGAAGTACATGAAATGTACAAATATGTAGTTTCTGTGTTAGAGGGAAAATGTACACGCGGTTTTACATTTTAATGATGACTTGATGACCTGCATGGTTTTCAAGGATTATTTATTATAATTAGTCTGGAGAGCTATTCTGACATTCAAGATATTATAAGTGAAATTGAGTGGAAGTTTTGAAAATAGAAGGGAGAAGTAGAAACATTTTATTACAATGGCCTGGAAAAACTGTTACTTTTGTCTAGCAAATATGGTCAACATTCATGCACCAAACTGGTCATATATTTTTGGTTAAAGAAAAATGGAGAAGTTCTATGATAATCATTAGCTATGCAAACAATTAGTTGAGAAACATTTATAAAGCAAATCTGAGTGACATTCCAAGGTGGTCAACATGGACTGTTGAAAATAAAGTGACCATTTGAGTTGTTTGTACTCAACGTGGCGCTGTCTCCGCTACTTAAATTTATCAGCTGTGAAATATAAAGAATCTCATTTACTGTTGTTAGGCAGGTCTCGCACGTCTCTTGTGTTCAGCGGAGCTTTTCGGAGGTGATGAGATCATGAGGGCTGTCACTTCACAGGGCTTAGCCCGCTCGTGAGACCACAGTGCGCTGGCGTGGTAGGAAGGTGGCAGAAACAGGAAGTGGGGCCTACCTAGTTGAAGGTAGTGGATCACTGGATGGAGGAGGCCCTGGGGGACTATACCCGGTCTTTGGCCCCTTCCTCACTGGCTTTCTCCTTTCTTCTTTGCTTCCTGCCCTCCGTGAGGTAAGCAGTTTTCCTCTCTCATGGTTTTCTGCCATGTTTATGCCTTACCGCAGGCCTAAAGTTAACCGTAGACTAAACCCTCTGAATCTGTGAGTGAAGGTAAATCTGTCCTCTAAGTTGTTTCTCTCAAGTGTTTGGCTACTGTGACAAAACACTAAGACTCTTAACTCAAAGGACTAAAAGACCATGAAATCAAGTATCTTTATTCTGCTTATATTTTGAAATTGCAGTGTGTTAAGTGAGCTATAAACAGACCCCAGAGAATGACAGCTCTTACCAGCCTTTTCATTATGTCAGTTTTCTTCTAAGTATGTGAAACCTGCATAGGGGAAAGGCATGGCAGGAAAGAAGTGCAGGGAGTTAGGTGCACTGGTAAGAAATTTGGAAATTTATTTTAAAAGTCAGTAAGAGACAATTGAGCATTTCGGGAAGAAAAATTTACCTGATTCTGACTTTTCCTGACAACAGTTATTCTCTTGAGAACCATAAGGGTGATTGTTAACAACACAAATTTGATGACCTCATGCTGAGAACTTATGATTGATCTGGTGTGAATACAGTATTGATTGGATACAGCTGACTCTGTTACAGAAAGTCTAAGAGCTCCATTTCAGAATTTGTCACATTAGAGAAATTAATACAAATGCAGTGTGAAAGAGTGTTTTGGAAGAGGACAAACTGGACCCAAGAAGATCCCATAGAAGCTACTCAAGATGTGGTTGGCCAGGGAACAGTATTGAGATAAACTGGACCTTTAGTTGAAATACAGAGTTTTGACCCAAAATGCAAAACCTATGGCACAAAATTCTGCATTTTAACAAGATTTGAAGTTATTCATAAGCATATTAAAATGTGAGTTGACTGACCTATATTTCTGATAATGCAGATGGAAGTTAATAAAAGCTCAGAATTGGGCTGTGGCAAGAGGGAAGAAATGAAAAATTAAAGAAAAGAGGATTAAGAAAGGATATGCTAAGTGATTTAGGTGTCAACCTAGAGGTCTTTCTCTCTGTCACTCCAGAGTCCAGGCTTTGTTGATTATCACAGGTAATTTTTCATGACACGTCTGGGACCCACTGCATGCCTCCTAAGGCAGAATTCAGTGCATTTTTAGAATGAATAAATGCTCACCTTGGCTACTTCCTCTGCTGTCCTTGCCTGGTGCAGATATCGTATATGGGTTTTCTCCTTAGCAGCCTCAATAACAAATTTCAGAACAGCTGCAAAGCAGGCCGAGGCTGCTTCAAATAACCATCTGGCTTTACTTCCCACCCTGGTGAGCACAAATATGGAGAGGACAGAGAAGGGTTATGATCAGATTCAACTTGGGAAAACAAGACAGGAGATATGAAAGTAAACAAAAATTTGGCAAAATTGGGCCTGTGGCCTTGGACTCTTTTAAAAATGCCTTCTGAACACAATGGCCCCTCGAGGGTGACACGGGTACTTATTCCTCCTTTGATCCCTGGCACAATTTTCATTTCCTAAACTGAATAAAGTTGCTGAAGTGATGCTGAAATCACGTGTCTACGATGATGAAATACATGACTGCCCACCGTGTGGCGTCTAGAAGTTGGTGGCTGCACAGCTGCCTCACTAATGATGCTCCCAACGTGACAGAGGAGAAGCACACTGCAATTTTGATGTACAGTAGTTTCGTGAACATAACATTAGTGCAGAACTTAGGGGTGCCTGTGTTAGTGGGGGTGGTGGTGAATTAAGTACTGAGTACTATTGAGCTAGCAGAGGTGTTCTATTAGCTGAATGGCAGAGCATGCAATTTAGAAGCTGGAAGCTGTGAGGTTCCTCTCAGTAGCTATGTCTAAACATAATTAATCAGTTGCTTCTCACAGTAAGTGACACTAATTAGCTGCATTCTAATTGCCATGTATGGAGTAATGTTACTCCATTCTAAGGGCTCTGTGGAGTAGTGACACGAGGTCTTTAATATATGATCACAGATTTCTATGTAATTACAATCTTTTCCAGTGGAGCAAAAGGAAAATATTGTGGGCTATTTCACCAGGAATCAGTAAATAACTCATATTGCTCCTATTAAGGGAGTCATCGAGTCCCTTCCTTCATGTGATTAGAACAGTGTATTTTGTAAATGCCAGGCCTTTAAACTGCAAATATGTCCTTTGCTATTGGTATGCTCTCACTAGGTGATTTTCTCTCCCAGAGGCAGTTATTATAATTTGTTCTGAATTTTATGAATTTCCTGGAATCTGACACATAGAACTGACATCTGACAAGTGGGATAAAAGAAAGTATTAACTTCCAGTATGTTTTCACCTTCATATTTTCTGCCTTTCTGGCTGCATTCTGTATCGTTTGTGTCACATGTTCCTCTCCTGCCTCACGTGACCTTATTTTCAGATATTTGACATTGTCTGTTATGCTTAAATATTTGAATTGGCTACACAATGCTTAAGCTTCTTTCTAGAAGCTTCTTTCAAACATTTGTGATTCTAGAAAACTGTGCTTTAAAAATGACTTCAAATGACAAAGGAGAAAATGTTCTTAAGTACTCCATCAGTTACACCATAAAGGGTAAAGAAAACCATGTGAGTTCTGAGGAAAATAAAATGGCAAAGCAGATAAAACAGCAAAGGGAAGTAGACCTGTAAGTACATGAAAGTGATAGGACTGAGAGCAGGAATTGAAAATTGTACAGCATGTAACTATTTCTTCTCTTCCAGAGGCCTTGTTCATAAAGATTTTAATTATTCTGATTTTGTATGGATCCTATTTGCTCTTTCTTTTGAATTATTGTTGTTTCATTATATGATTTATGTTGAAGAATTCCTTGTTTCTCCCGGGAGCACGTTTGTACTTCTTTTGTGGTTGTTTTGATTCTGGAGTTTAGTAGCTTTTGCTTTAAGAAAACTCTGTGTCTTCCTGCCTTTGGTAAGTCATTCTATAAGGTCAGAGAACTTTCCTTTCATTCCAAGGTCTATGTCATGCAAATTTTAGATCCACCCTTCCTGTCCCCCCCCCCAAATAGTGGCCAGTTAAGAACTTAGCTTAGGAACAAATACAAGGATATTTATTTCCCTATAAGGTCATCCTGACCTTTATAAAAGTTTGTTTACGGGGCATATTTGTTTTCTCTTTCTTTATTGGAATGTACATGACAAGAAAACTTGAATACTAAATTGCATTTTCTAAAACTGCTTTGGAAGAGGGAAACATCATTGAAAGTATAGTGAGAAAAGTCAAGGTTCTCGTATAATTATTACGGAAGATATAAACACTGCATAAAGTACACTATCATTTGAGTTAAAGAACTATGAGTATTTGTATTTACTGTGGCATGACAGTCCACGTGGACCCAGAAACTAATGACAAAAGTCACTTTGGTGGGGGTGAAGGCAGAGATGTTTGGGGTAGAGCTAGCGGAGTTACGAATCTCAGGTAGAAGTGAGAGTGTTGCTGTGCACTTTTTAATATGCCTCTATGTTTACATCAGGTGTCTACATAAATTACTTAAAAATAGCTAAAGATTTGATAACATTATAAAAGAGGTAACACAAAGGAACTCTATTCAGAGAACAGTTTAATTCAGCTGCACAGAACAACAATGGCAACGCGATCATCAAAAGGGTTTTATAAAGGGCCGTACCTGATCCTTTGCCAGTGCTGAGGCCATGTGACTCTGGCTCCTGCCTAGACAGAGTGGCTGTTGGATCCCAGAATGGCGGGGGGACACAAGAACTGAACAGAGTCAGCTTAGGTTGAGAAATTAGTGTTACAGGATTGAGGTACCTGTAGGAAAGAAAGTCTCCACTCCAAGAAATACAAATACGATGGAGATTTTTCACAGTGACAAACATGCTCAATCCTTTTTGATTTCTCTCTTTTTTTTTTTTTTTTTTGAGACAGAGTCTCACTAAGTCAGCCAAATGGGGCTGAATTTGGGATTCTCCTGCTTCAGCTTCCCAGACTGCTGGGATTACAGGTGTGTACCACCACTCCCAGCTACAGGGAGTTCTTCCATGTGTTTATTTGCTAAATTCTGTGATACTCCCTAGTACTTTCTAAACTAGTTTAGGATGGAACTAG
Organism: Dinomys branickii; assembly: GCA_004027595.1. Classification (NCBI taxonomy): domain Eukaryota; kingdom Metazoa; phylum Chordata; class Mammalia; order Rodentia; family Dinomyidae; genus Dinomys; species Dinomys branickii. The sequence goes on along the minus strand of PVLD010013012.1, from coordinate 12,072 downwards.
ATGAAATATATTCATTTAGAATTATGGCATACCCTCCTTTGACTCTCATGCACAAGGCCTAGTACCATCTACTAATGTGATCCACGACAGTAGAAAAGAGAACGGATTGACCCCAGAGCCTGATAGACCTGAGTATTCGAGACAGCCCAATGAGCAGGTTGTGAAGCTGCTTAGAGAGGCTTCAGTTTTCTTTCCAAATGAAGGAACAGATGATTCAAAATGGGAAAATCCACTTATTTCTATTTGGCCAAGGAAAGAGTAAGGGGTCTTTGCTTTCCTCTCTTTCCTTCAAATATATCATGTTTGTTCCTTTCTGTGAAATTTGCATCTAAATCCTGGTGCTATGTCTTTCTTTGAAAATTGTGTCTTACGAGTGGTTTTTCTGCATCTGCTTGATCCAGACATGATGTTATTGCAGATGTGCAGGTCACACCTCCAGATCTCCAGGACATTCTGTCAAACAGAGAGGAACTTTTGTATCATCAATCCCTAAGAGAACTGGAATGCTCTGTTCATGCACATTTCCAGCGTGCATTATTGGCTCTAGATAAAAGACAAATCGCAATGATAAACCTTGCAGTGAGCTTCTCAAAGGTAGCAGAGGGCGAGCTGCATGAACCATTTTGAACACACAGCCAAAAGAAGAAGTCTTGAACTTTCATTTCCCGTCTCCCGGGTGCCTTTGAAGTGGGAGTCAGCCCTGACGTGAGGCAGCTCCAGACACTGAGGCAGGCCCCGTTGTTTTTGGCCTGATAATTTGACCCCCAGAGATGAGTCCCACACGCAACTGGGTGTCTTTGATGACTCACTCTCTTCCCTTCTAGTGACAGACAAGGCCCTCAACATTTCCATGCTTGTGCATTTCCTCTACCCTGCAGTCTCTGTAGAGGAAAAAGGAATAACTCTGTTTCACATAGAAAATCAAGTGAATTGTCTGTCCTTTCTTGAAATAAGCAATTTTCTTTAACAGAACCTTCCCTGGGACTTTATTCTTGTTTGTAGTAGAGTGCTTTTAATGAAAAGTCTGCTGTTAAATAGAAATAGAGAACTCATCTGCTGGGTGGCAGAACGCTGAGGGAAGATCTTGAGGGAAAAATCCTACGAAGAGGGATCTAAAGCTGGTTTTCATTTTTACTGAGGGCAGAAGAAGAAAAAAATGTTTTGTTTGTAAAAACCATGGAATTTGGTGAAATGCCTTTAACGTGGAGACTGGAGCCTATTTTTATGCTGCTTTGTTGAAGATCGAGGGTGGGATGGAGTGCTGATTTGAAAAGAATCCCAAAACTGCCTCTTTTTGCCACAAACACTAGTCTCTAAAAATTCTAATTACCTCCTGCTTGGAAAGACTAATCCTCAAAAAGCAAAACATGATCTTTATACAGAACTCATGTTCTGTAAATTATTGTAAATCAGGGTCAAAGTGATTACCTCCCAGAGAACTAAATTACTCTCTTTTGAAATCAGTTTTCATTTTTTCTGCTGTTATTGAAGAGTAAATTTTTAATACAAAAAGCCAATAAACATGAAGCTCATATATTAAAGTTATATTTCTACCATGCACACCAGGAGATCCATCTTTCCATTTCTCTCTGAGATACATGAAATAGATATATTTTTAAAATGTTTGTTTTCTTTTTTATTATCGTGCTGACTTTATGGAGTTTTCCTTTTTATGTATATGCTTTATTCCACTTAACACAGGACATGAAAAAATTACATTTTCATGAGTAAGGAGATTCAGTTTCTCAACATACAGGTTCTACAGAGTCAAGTAAGAAATTCTAGGTGTCTTATAAAAACTCTACAAATGCTCTCATTCCATACTGTTTTGTATCTTTTACTAGCGAGATTGAATAATATTTCAAGGATTCTTCCCCCTAAGAGAATGTTGGGTTAAGGTGGCAGGTTGTTACTTTACATCACATATCCCCATGATTGCTTACTAATATGTAGATGTCTGCTGTACTCTTACTCTCTAACCATTTGATGTATTTTGCATTTATTTTTCCAATAAGATGATAGTTCCCGGAGGTCAAAAATCCTTGCCTTATGTTCCTTTTTCATAAAAAATCTCAACATAATATCAAAGAGTAGAAATCAGATAAATGCAGAATATAAATACCCCTGATCAACTCTTAATTCTACCCCTAACTCCTATTACGGTTCTTTGGCTATAAAATAGGAGTGATAGATGTTATAGGATTAATGAGACTATGTGAGGTGGCTTCATAGACTTAAAGGTTCTATATAAATACTTAGTTGGCCCTCAAGGGGTAAGGGCCAGCTGGGATAAAAGCATTTAAAATGGAGAGAAGAGCCTGGCCACCACATGAAAGGGAGGGAAGGGACCAGCATCTGCTCTCACACCTTTGCGATTTCTGGCCAATTCTTCCTGAGCTGAGTCACTCGGATGTTCACGCTGCTACTCTGGCCCCTGCCTCAGATAACGTCTCCTTGTCTCCATGGGCCAACAGTGCTGGCAGGTGACTGCCCGTCACAGTAATCAGGTACAGAGTTGTCAGGCTCGACACCTGGCTGTCATCTGCAACTCTGCCTCTTCCCTAGCCTCACACAAAGCAGTGCTGGCCATCGCTCACCTGGGTGCTGCTCAGAGCCACTTCCTTTTCTCCCACTGGCCATCTTTGCACAAGCTCTTGTCTCTTCACAGGGAGAATTGGAACTATTCCAGAGGATTAAGAATAGATAAATGACTTTCAAAGAAGAAAGTACAAAAGGTCATAAACAAGAGTCTGAGGACATTAACATGTCAACCTCACCCTGACAGTTTTGGAATTTATTATGGAAAACTTAGTGACCACCTAAAACGAGATGTATCATTTATTTCCCAACATTACCAGCTGGCGGTGTGTCCAATTGGTCCTATAGGTCTGTGTGTGTGAGCTTAGTGTTTGGCAGAATTCACACTCTCAAATCACATGAATTAAACATATATCTTGTGCAAGGCTTTGGAGGTAAATACTGTTTTTGTTCGTGATTAGTAGGCTTGTGGCATAATGAAAAAGGCAGCTACATAACATGGAACCTGGTACAGATGAATGTAACAAGACTTACAGGAACCCAAGGAAGGAACAGGGGAGTCCAGGGATTAGGGAAGGTTTTCTGGTAGAGTGGATGCCTAAAGGAAAGTGAAAGCTTGTCAGAAGAGCAGGTATTGATGGCGAGGTGTCCCAGGCAGAGGTGAGAGCATCATGAAGGCAAGAAGTCAGGGGATGTGCGGTGCGTGCACATGAATGTAAACTATTTAGTACGCCTACATTCTACAGCTTCACAGGCATGGTCTGTCTGGGGACAGCAAAGGCTTCCTTCTTTCCTGATACTCTGAAATCAAAATGGAGATAAGACTAGTGACAAGCGAAGCAAATAGAACACATTAGTACCTGGTAGAAAAATCTCTATCTAAACCTGTAAATTCATACAGTTGTATAGATGATATTAATGCATTTTACTCAGATTGATAGTACCTAAGGCACAAGAATCTATATTTAACACAGCCCTTGAGTTGTTTCTGTGTATGTGGCCTCTGTTATCTACTGGCAAAAATACCACTAGGAAATTATAGCCTAAAAGTGAGTATGCTTCAAGGTGAATTTTTATTTGTCTATTAATTTATTTATTGTTAAAGCATAAATTACATTCAATAACAGGCTCAGACCTTAAACTTACAAATTGATTAGTTTGAGTAATTGCATAGCCCCATGAAACTACCACTAAATAAAAATATAGACTATTTTTCATCACTCAAGAAAATTCCAGGGTTCTTTTTCCTGAGCTCATGCTACCACCACTGTCTGAGTTTTATCAGCATAGATTAGTTTGGCCTATTCTTGGGCATCACGTAAATGGAGTCCTAGTCTGTATTCCTTTCCCTGGCTTCTTTATGTCTTTGAGTTCTCAGCAGATGACAGAATAACTGTAGTTGTTTTAATTTTTAATTTTAATTATTGAGTTGTATACTATAGTTTGCTTATGCATTCTCCTGTTAATATTTGGGCTGTTTCCAGTTTGTATTTATTGAGAATAAAGCTACTGTGAACATCCTTGATTCCCACTGGGTAAACATCTAGATTTGGAATATTGGGGTCGTAGATGGATAAGCGCTTAACTTTGTGAGTGTCAAACAGTACTCCAAAGTGGTGGTACCATTATGCAGTCCACCGACATTATATGGATATTCTAGGTCCTCAGTAGCATTTCTTTTTGTCAGTTATCTTAACTTAGTATGCTATTACAAAATGCAGTAAACCAGGTGACACATTTATTTCTTACACTTGATTATGCCCTCTTCCTAGGTTGCAAATGGTTGCTTTTTCACATAGCAAGGATGGAGGTGTGAGATATCTGGTTTCTTCCTCTCCTTATAAGGGCACTAATCTCACTGTGGGGTATTCAGCTCTGTTACCTCATCTAACTCTCATTGCCTTGCAAATGTCCTACCTCAAATACTATCATATTGGGGCATTAGAGCTTTACTGTGAATTTTGAGGGACAACGAACACACCTGTAGGGTCAGTCTGTTTGATCTCAGGGTTGTATGTGTGGTATTGTGCTTTTAATTGGTACTGTCCTAGTGGCTAGTGATAGCAGGCATCTTTTAATGATTACAGGTCATTTCTTATTTGCCCTTAATTTTTGTTGAAATCCAATTTTTAATTATTTTCATAGTTATTATTTTTTTCCTGTCACTGTATATGTATATGTTCTAATAAGTTTTTGCCAACCCAAAGTTGCAGAGATAGTTTTGTTTTTATTTCTCCTTTAGAAGCTTTGAGACTTGCAAGTTTAAGTGTGTCACCCATTTTAACTTTTTATGTTCCATAAAGATAGCAACTATTTCCACACCATTGTTTGAAAAGATCTTTATTGAATTAGTTTGGTTTCCTTGTGGCACTCCTGACAACATATTTGTGTGGTTCTAGTTCTAGGTTCTTTCTCAGTCTCACTGACTTGTTTTTCTTTCCTTATGCTAACATCCTACCTTGGTGAAAGTGCCTTTTTGTAAGTTAAAGTAGTTTATGTAAAAAAAAATAATAATGCAGGTATTCCTCATTTAGTGACCTAGCAAGTTAAAAGCTGTTTGGACTTTGCCTTGGTTACTTTTCTCTCATTGTTGAGACAAAATACTTGACACTCAGAATTAAGGAAGGAAAGGTTTATTTAGCTCAGTTTGTGGAAGTTTCAGTCCTTACTTGGCTGGCTCCAAGGCAGAGTGGCACACGGCACAGGGTAACCATTCATGGCAGTGGAACACAGCAAAACCAGCAAAAGGAGAGGAGTGGTAGCAAGCAGCCTCTTTTCCTCCCTTACACTGTGTGCAAGTTACCCATCCCAGGGCAGGTGTAGCATTCACACCCATGAATCAGTCATAAACTAGAGTCATAAACTAGAAGCCGCCCCATGACTGCGTGAGGTTTTGGAGGTATATCCAGACACAAACCATAACAGGCTTAAAACTTGCTCCTCTGATTTAATAACCCATCACTTTTTTTGTACAGTTCTGTACATCTTGTTGAGAGAGCCTCAGTATCTGTTTTTGTACAATAGACCTTGTTTATACAGTGCTAAAATTTGTGCTGATTGTACAGTACTGTTCTATATTTTTATGTTGTGTTATACATTACAGTACTGCACATCAGAGTTATGCAAATAAAAACAAAGTCATCAAGTTGGAAAAAAAAAAAAGGTAGTTTATGTCTTCTTATGTGTTTTTCCTGTTAGTTACTTTGGTTAATTTAGAGCCCTTTATTTCCATATCAATTTGAGAATAATTTTTAAAACTCTAAAAAGTCTGCTACAATTCTTTTTATTAATGTATTTATAGATTAATGTATGAGGAAATGTTCACTGTATTATCACTGAATGTAGTATTAGCTGTAGGTTTTTAATATATGGCTTCATTAGAACGAATTCTTCTAGTTTGCTTAGTTTTTATCATGAATGTATGTTGAATTTCAGGTAACAACTTTTCTTTAACCTATTAATGGCCTGATTCATTTATGAATGTTGAAGCAACTTGACATTCTGTAGAAACACTGCCAGAATATGATGTCTGACTCTTCAGATATTGCTAAATATGATTTTCTAATATTTTCTTTTCTTTGCTTCTGTGTTGATGAGGGATATTCGCTTGTAGTTTTTTTCTTATAATATCTCTTTGTCAGGCTTTTGTTTGTAACAACATGCTGGCTTCTTGAAGTGACTTGAAAACTGGTTATACCTTCTTATTTTCTTTTTTCTTTTTGTTCATTAGTACATATTTGTAGCATTGATTTGTATAAGATTAATATTATATTTTCCTTTAGATAAAGTTTAACAGTGAAGGTTATGAATCTTCTTTTAGGAAAGTTTTTATTGTGAATTCAGTTTATTTGGTAATTGGATGGATTTAATTTTATGCCAGTAGTCAGTATTGGGCCCAAGGCCTTTACACTGGGTCACATGCATCCCCAGCCTTTTATTTTTTGAGATGTGATCTCACTAAGTTTCTAAATTGCCCAGACTGGACTCGAACTTGCAATTCTCCTGTCTAATCCTCCCTGAATACTGGGTTTACAGGCACACACCACCACCACTGGCTCAGTTTTGTAATGTATTTTTTTATACCTATTTTGTTACATTATACTTATCAGAAAATCTGTGTATTTCATGTAGATTGCTGAGTTTATTGCCATAAAATAGTAAGCAATATCTTCTAATTGTATCTTTAATATTTGTAGGGTCAGTACTGCTCTCCCATCTTTTATTTCCAATACTGGTACTCTGCTTTTCCTTGACAAGTCCTTATAAGAATTCTCAATTTTATTAATATTTATTAAAAAAATCTTTGCACTTTATGTGTTTTTTATTCCACTGATTCCCATCTTGATGCTTATTTCCTTGCATATACTTGAGATTAATTTACATTTCTCTCTTAGTCTCTTAAAGATGGTACATTGTTCACAAAGTCTCAACATGGGAGCTTAGAAGAGAAATGTTTCTCCAAGTATCAACAAGGTGATTTCATACATTCTAGCATATGCTTCACTTCAGAATATGTTCTAAATTCCTTGCAATCTTTTTTCGTAGCTCACCCTTCTTTAGTATTGCTTACTTTCCGTGATTCAAATATTTTGTAGACACCTTATTGTTTTTGGTTTCTAGTTAAACTCCACCAAGAAATGTACTCTGTATGATTTCACTCTTAAAACATACTATGACTCCGTTAATGACCTAGCATATGAACTCTCTTGGCAAATGCTCCGAGTGCACTTGAAAGGAGTACATTGTCTGACTCTTGAATGTAAAGCCCTATAATTGTCAGTTAGGTCATTTTGATATTGTTCAAAGATACTATTTGTTTATTCTTTATCTACCTTTTCTATCAATTGTTAACACTGATTGTCAAAACTTCCATCTACTCTTCTGTTTCTGTTGACATCTTCCTTAACCGTGGTCATTTTTCATCAAATAATTTAACCTATTTTTTCTTCATTTGCTGCACACATATTTAAAATTGTTAGAAAACAATGCAGGGGTACATTCTTAAGGAATTAACTTTACATTCCTGAGGTTTTCCCATTTAACATGAATATATGATAACTTATCTTGTTTTCAATTTTGTCAGATATTATTATAAATACACCAGTGTTCCTATTTGTTTACATACCATGCTTTTTCCCACCATTTCCCTTTTATAATGTCTGAGTTTATATAGTTACAATGCCTCTCTTGCATACAGCATGGAATTGAGCCATGCATTTTATATATGGTTAATAATATCTTTTAAGTAGATGGTTGAGGTCATTTTATTTAATGCTCATTGATGTAGCTGAGTTCAAGTCTGCAAATGTGTTATTTGCATTCTACCAGTCCTATTTATGTATGTTTCTTTTTTCCTGTGCTTTAACCAATTAAATATTTTTGCTCTATTTCATTTCTTTGTTGACTTCTTAGCTATCTCTATTTCTATTTTGGTAGTACTTTGGAGATTAAATATGCATGTTTGTTACAGTTTACCTTCCAATGCTAGCTCACTTTGTGAACAACATTTGTCATTTTGTAATGGTATAATTTGATTCACCGTCTACCCTGGCCCTGTGTGCTTTCTGTTATCTATTTCATATCTATGTACACAGGTATCATATTATTGTTTAAATTAAATAGTTTTTAATGCAGTTAAATGTGCGTACACACAAACACAATAATGATAATAAAAATATCTTCTAAATGTACCCTCATCCCTGCACTTTGCAGTGAGGTTTTTCCCTCTTGCAGACCCACCCTTCCACCTGCCCGCAGTTGCCTTCTGCCTGGAGCCTTTCTTTCAGTCTAGGGCTGCTGGAGACAAGTCTGCTTTTGTATGGCAGAAACGTTTTCTGTTCTAAAGGGTTTTCACTGGGTATAGAATTCTAAGTTAGCAGAATTCTGTCAACACTTCACAGATTTCATACCATGTTTTTAAAAAAGCTAGCCAAAACCTTTGTTATTATTATTCTTTCAAAGGTGATGCTTTTTTCTTTTCTGGATGTTTTCAGGATGTTCTGTTAGTCTATTATCAGTTCAGAAAATGTCAGGATGTGATTTTCCTTCTATTTATACTTCTTGGGATTGGACTGAGCTTTATGGATCTCTAGGTTGAAATATCTCCTCAATTTTGTAAACTCTTTAGCTTTTTCTCCTCAGGTATTTTTTTTTTCTTTCCTTCTAGCCTTCAATGGTATCATGTTAGATTGTTTTATACCACTCTAAAATATTTAGAAATTTTCCATTTTTTCTCAACTTTTAGTTTCAATTTAGATACTTTCCATTCATCTGCTGCTAATGTCAGTAACCTGTTTTCCTGCTACTTCCAGTCTACTAACTGAACCCAATGTAGTCTTTAATTCTGGCATTACATTTTTGCATTACCAGAATCTGTTTGCTTTTATTTTTATAGATTCCCTTTCTCTGTTGAAATTTGCAGTCTTCCCATTGTGCTCATCTTTTCCACCAGACATTTTCACATATTCAATGCAGTTATAGCAAAGCTCCTGTTCATTCAGTCCAACATCTGTGATTTGCATCTATAGGTTATTTTTCTATTGAATCACACTTTCCTATTTCTTGTCTCATGATTTTTTTTTATTGTATCCAAGATTTTGTATGTAAGTACATATTGATACATAGATCTCAAGACCTGTAGGTCTCTTCCTGGAAACTTTTGAATGTGAAACTAAGGTGCATCTAATTAAATCTAACTAAATCTATAATGGAACACAGAACAACAAAGATTCATGGGGATAGGAATTCTCTCTACAATATTTCATAGGTGCAAGGCTAGAATAGCACTGGATACTTATCTAAACTGCAGTGGAAGTTATGAACTGGGGCCAAGCCAAGGATTATGGGGGAAAATTTAGATTCTCACATTTAAGGAGTTCTGATAGGACAAGATGGGTCTCTCAGCGGCAGATTAATGATTTTGTGGCTTTAGCTTCTTCATCTGTAAAGTAAGAGTTTCATAGAGATGTACAAGTTTACACAAAGACAACTCCAACATGCACTTGAGTTATTGACTTTACCCAAACTATAATGTATTGTACCCAGAATTGGAATCCAAATCAATTGTATTCTTTATTACTAACATTGCACACTAATTTTACAGAGAAAGGAAAGGAAACTGAAAGGGTTAACAGACTTACTCAAAACGATACTGAAGATAAATGCTGAAGTCCAAATTCTAACCCAATATCTTTAACCCTTACAATATATATATATACACACAATATGAATTAATATATACTCAGCTGTATGTTGAGACAGCAGAATAACGTTGAACAAAAATAGTTTTAACTCTCAAGGGCCTTTACTTTCTGGTGGCGGACACAAACTAGTAAGCTGATCATTAAAATAAAAGTTACCTTGTGTCAGAAGAGCTTGATTTGAGTTTATACTGGAATTTGAGTTTCACTAACTAAAATAAATTGAGAAACTGCTTATATTTGGCTGCTGTATAAATTTGGCCCCAGTAACCCAACTCTTAGAGATATGAACTGGAAGTAAAAATTTCTAAAATACACTACTTCAGTTATTATTTCTTCTACTTCAAGTTCTAAGTACTGTTGAGAAGCAATTGTTGATGTTCCTCCTCTCCTTTTTGCTTTGTTTCTAGGGCATATTAATAAGCATTGCAAAGCTCAAAAACAGATCCATAGCCAAGAGTAGTAAAAATGTTACCTTTTAAGACTTACTTCTAATTACCATACCAGTGATAGTTCCAGTAAAGCTTTACATAGGACATACACTCAACACAACAGGTGAAACATATTTACTAACTTTATTAACCTCACCCTGCAAGGCAAGTGTGGATAGCATCTGCATCTACAGAAAAGGAGACTAAGGAACAGAGAAGCTGAGTGACTTATTCAAAGGAAGAAGTAGCAGGGCTGGGATTCAAAATGAGAATAAGAGTATTTGTTCTTAGTCTTTGGCTATTCTGCTTTTAAAGAGCTTGTGATTTCTAGGTCAATAGAATTACTCCACGAAACACCCTTTTGGTTAAATCGTTGTAATCTAGGTTTCCTCGTGTGTGTGTTTTGTTATCTGTATTGTTCGTTTATCTTCCTCTGTGTCTCTGTCTCTCTTTCTCATGACTCTTTCTCTCTCTCTGTTACGCTTGCTAGAGGCTTGAAATTTATATTAATCGTTTCAAATATTCGATTTCAAATATTTGTCAATCCTGTGCATTTTATTTTGTTTTCTGTTTAATTATTTTTTCTTCTTTTACCACTTTCCTCTATGTGTATTGTATTTTCTTTTTAAAATTTTGATGTGACTGTTTAGCTCTTCAATATTGAGCATTTTGGAAAAGAACAAGCATGCTAATGGGAAGTTATTTGTTGGATATGATGCTGAAAACACAAAAAATAAAAATAAGCAAATAGGATTGTAGAAAATTTAAGCTATTTTCTATATTAAAGGGCATAATCAATAGAGTTAAATAAAAACCTAATGAGTAGGAGAAACTACTGACAAATCACATATCTGGCATAGTATTAACATCAAGAACGAGACTTCTGGGAAGATGCCGACCAGATGAGCAGCAGAAGGAATCTCTCCCAGAGACCGATCATTTGCGCGTGGCTGCCCGGTCCATGGATGCAAAATTCCAACTGATTGGGCTGCTCTCCGCGGCCTAAGCATTAAAGGGCCGGCGGACAAGCCGTGCAGCAAGAAGTGGGTGGATCCTGAGAGTTGGGCGCCTGAGGGATCAGTGCTGCGCTTGGGCCGCAGCTCGGTTCAAATCGCGTACAGCTGAGAGAGCGAGTGTGGAGAGAACGGCTTCAGCTCCTGAACCCGACCGGCTCAGAGGTGGCTGTAACCAGGATCTGTTGGAGGCAACGGAGCAGAGGAAACTCAGAGAACGCGCTACTGGGCCAGATTGGGCCAATCTGGGCAGTGTTCCGGGATCCCGCTCAGAACCCCACCCCCGCAGCCGGCGCTGCGCGAACTGGAGCAACAGCGATCTGTGGGATTTCTAAGTCGGGAAAAAGCTCCATCCAGAGAGATACATCTGAACGGCATTCCTGTCTGCATGATCAAAGGGTGAGTTAAGAGGGTACTCTAACCGGTTTTTCCTGAATCGGGAAGAAGCTCAGCCCAGCGAGTGACATCAAAGCAGCTTTAAGGACTGCGGGATCTCCTGGGTGGGAAGACCTAGGTAGGCGCCCCAACAGGATTTGTGAGGGGCGAAAGAGCTCCGCCCAGGGAGGAACACCGGAATGGCCAGTCTGGAAGACTCCTGGGGCAGTGAGCTGTTTATTCCCCCCGGCCAGGTCTTGGGGTAAGGAGTAGAAGTGGAAATCTCAGCAGACAGCTTAAGGGACATTCTCCCAAATAGAAGGAATCATTGGAGCAGCCTCTGCAGCAGACCTTTGCCTGCTGAACTGTCTGTGGAATTTATAGCTCCACATTTTGAATCTGATACCCAAAAATGGGAAAACAGAGGAACAAAACGCAGTCTCAAAACTCAACCCCACCCAGAACAAGTTTTGAATGTGAAGATACAGGGGAACCAGGAAGCCTCATAACTTCAAG
>PVLD010013011.1:0-57809 GCA_004027595.1 Dinomys branickii | reverse complement strand
CCCCAGGCCCTGAGCCTTCTGTTCAGATGCTCACAGCTGTAGTGTCCAATGCCATTGAGTGGGTGAATATCCCAAGCACCAGGTGTTTTTACACTGGGGATGTTCAGTCACAGAGTAGCTCAAGAGTAGGCATTGTCATCCTCCTTTAAAAAGGAAAAAGTGAACCTTGGAGAGGTGGTGACTTGCTGTGGGCAGGGATGAGAAAAGCTCTAGCTAGATGCCCAGATCATTCCTGGGGAACGTGCTGTCCCACATGACTGCACTTTCCCTGCGGGACTCTTGCCATGGAGGTAAGGGTGCCTATGGCACAAACCCTGGACAGCCCCTTCGCTCTGGCTGCCAGCTCATTTCTGCAGACGTCCAAAGCCCCTTCTCCTCTCAGCGTGCCCTGGAATTCCGGGAGAACAAAGAAGCAGAGCCACACCCGCTGTGGGAGTACCCCTGCCGCAGCCTCTCCGAGCCCCGGCGGATCCTGAGCTTTGATTTTCGGCAGCTAGTTCCCCAACAGTCTTTGCATGCTGAGGGCACCATGGAGCTGAGGAGGTGCGTGGAGGCTCTGGGAGGGGGGGTAAGGGTGAAGAAGTGAGGGGCCAGCTAGTGCCCACGTGGTCAAGCATAGCTGGCTTGGGAGACACTGTGACCCACAGTGAGACCTTGTCTCATCTTTGTCTGGCCTTGTATGTGTGGCAGTCACCCAGCCACGGGGCCCTGGGGGGTGTGCAGAGTGGGCCTTGCTTTTGCCCCCATCTGAGGCTCTCTTGTTGGATCTCAACTGCCAGGAATCCTGAGCTTTGTTACTATGGTTACCCATTGGAACAGGTTCCTGAAGTCCCCTGGGAATTGAAGGAGGTTAGGAGTGATGAGGGCTACTTACTGCAGGGCATGGATGGCCCCACCCTGCTGCAGCTCGCCTCGGAGAGCAGTGCCTCCTCCTCCTGACTAGCACAGGCCATGAGGCAAGAGCTCCTGGGGTTCCAGGACAAGAAGACTGGTGGAGTAGGCAAGGCAGATTCCGTCACCTGCCTGAGCTGCTGTTCAGCACGTCTAGCGGTGGTCTTCAGTGCCAAGGGTTGCCCTCTGCAGCCTTCAGTCTCAGGGAGAGGAGGTTGGCCCTGCAGCTGAGCAGCACTGCCCTGCAGTTCCTGGGTAGTTGGCCAGGCTGTAAGGAGCCGTAGCGATTCTGAGCTGTGGCTGCTCTCCCTCCAGCTTTTTTGTGGGGTAGTTAGGTAGGTTAGGATATCCCCATGGATGAGAATGGTAAAGACCAGAGGTTTAAGGAAAGCAGGAGGAAGCCCCAGCTGTGCTCATCTCACCATGACTATCCATTTGGCCCACTCTCCCAGGCCAGGGAGGAGCCATGGAGTTGTCCTGTGGATGCAATACCACCTGACGCCGGACAGCACAGTCAGCACCGGCCTCCTGGAGCCCATAGAGGACAAGGTAATGCTGTGTGTGCTAGGTCTGAAATGTGTGCCAACCCCAGAGCTGGCATCACCCCTATCCTCTGGGTATTCCTGTCCTGTGTGTTTTAGGCCAGATATTAACTCCTTTGTGGCCCTGGGTCATCTGGCCCCTAAGCAGCTGCTTCCGACTTCGAGTTGCCTGGGCTGGAGGCTAAGGGAGGGTGGCCTAAGTGCCAGGGACCTTCACTGTCTTCTTGCTGTTCCTGCAGGGGGACTGTTGCTGGAACCCCCACTGCAAGCAGGCTGTGTACTTCCTCAGCCCCACGCTGGATCCCAAAATGCTGCTGGGCAGTCCTCAGGCAGTAAGCTATGCTGTGGAGTTTCATCCCCATACAGGAGCTCTCACCATGGAGTTCAGACTTACAGATACCCCAAACTGACCCTCCCTTGTTGAGAAATAAAGTATCCAGAATTTGCTACTCTGAATGGGTTGTGGCTTTTGGGGAAGGCTGAAAGGATCCTGCTTCCAGGGACCTGTTTGGCCCCAGCACAGAGGATGCCTTGCATTTTTGCATCTTACGCACAGCTGACTCCCAGCTCCAGGTGTGGTGGGCAGTGTGGGTTGGTGACTGATCTGGAGCTGTGGAGGGAATAGGGAGGCCTGCCTGTTTCTGGTCTGAAGCTCAGAAAGCTGTAGGGCATTGGTGTCTTCTTCTCCACCTGCTTTTGCTAAGGTGGGTGGGTGGGTAGGTGGCACTGGCTGCTTAGCTAGGCAGTCCTGCTGGCAGAGTCGGCCTGGTCTGTGCTTCCTGGGATCTTTTAGTTCCCTGTCTACCCAGCTCCCTTACAGTTACCTGCTAGGGAATGGAGACCCTGCACCATGACTAGATCTTGGGGCTTACAGACTCTGGTGGGGCTGAGGGGAGAGCAGTAGTCTCTGGTCCTTCCGCGCCACACGTACAAGTCCAGGCCCCTGGCCTCATGCACACTGGTCGGCGCCCGGCAGAGCCTTGAGACTGGGCATCAGTCTGCTCAGAGACCAGGGAAGAGGCAGGCAGCTCCTGAGGGGCAGCCTGGGGAGCCAGCCACCCGGAAATGGAGCCAGGTGCAGCCCTTTCCCACATAGCCCCTTATATCATCGGAAGGCCCCCGCCACCCCTTCAGAAGTCTTGGGCAGATGGACATGGTGTGGACCACCCCAGTCCTGCTTTAGAAGGAACAGACAGATTTCCTAGGAGCCCAGGGTCTTGTTTATCCTACACTGTCAAGATACCATTTGCTGTTGACCTCCCCATTTCTGAGGAAATGGGAGAAGCCCAGTAAGCAAAAGCTAGATGGTCCACAGTCCTAGCATCTTAGGACAGACTGGGGTTAGGGGACGGGGGTCAGTCAGCAGGGCCCGTCCCAGCTTGTCTCAAATAAGAGAACGTCAGCCTTGAGCCTCACAGTTTTATTTCCTCATTCTCCATCCTTCCTTTCAGCACCATAAAGGGAAAAAAACCACCTCTTTTCAAAATATTTTATCAGGTGTAAAGATTGTTTTTCTTCTAGGGAAGAATTGTCTGGAGATATATATATATATATGATAACGTTGTTACCAAAACCTTAGGTGTCTTACCATATAAAACCCCTAATGTCCCATGAGGATACAATACAGAAAAAAATACAGAAATTAAAAAGTTTTTTTTTCTTTTTTAAAACAGTATTTCTAAATCTCAGCAAGTTAATACAATAGTTAAAAAGCATCAAGGTTAATATTATACTTAAAACTCAAGGTGATTTTGGATAAGTGAAAACGAGCGTCTCCTCCCTAAACTGAACCGCTTGTCCTTCAGCTCCCCTTGCGGTGGGCCTGGGGCGGTTAGGAGCCTTGGTTCGGGTCGGGGTGGCCCCTCTCACTGCCTCTGCCCAGGCCATACAGGCCACTGAATCTGAGATCCTGGCAATTTTTATTCTCTTTTTTAAAAATCAAAATGGAAAAGCCTGACTGTTCACAGCCCTGGGAGTCCACAGGCACACCACAGTGAAAATTTGTGGTAGCTGTGGCCTCAGCTCTAAGGGAGGTGTGAGGGAAGCTAGGGAGGCAGGCGGTCCCTCAACGCCAGGACCTGACTAGGCAGAGGTGACCGTGTGGTGACGGAGAGTGACTGAGGCACAGGGCGGTGTGACTTGCCTAAGGCCGCCCTGGATGTCAGGAGGATGAGAAGCAAGTGGCCCTGACTTCACGTGTGCTGCCTCACCCTCAGGGACGAAGGCTGCTGGAGCGGTGCAGGGACCCCGGCCTTGGCTGCCCTCCCTGTGTGCGCAGCAGCTTAGGTCTGGAGGTTGGACCTGCCTAATTGAGCCCTGCGTGGGAACAGAGTCCTGGCTTCTCCAAGGAGTGGGGGACCCTCCACAAATCCTTCCCCAAACCCTGGGAAGGCTACGCCAGAGAGCCAAAGCAAGCTGTGGTTACACAGTGGCGGGATAGCTTCTGTGTACCTGCGTGCCGGCCAGTACCACTCCCTGCCCTCGGCACGAAGTGGCATTGACCTGGCCCTCCCAGCCAGGTGCAGAATCATCCCACTGGTGCCAGAGAGGCTGTGTGCTGCACCTTGGCTGCTTGTCTCTTCATCCAGGGTCCCCCTAGCCATGGCATTGGCTGGAATAGCTATTGAGGATGGCCTGGGAGGCCAGAGCCACAGCCCCACCCAGGGGCAGGCAGGCAATTCCTGAGCTCAGCCGGCAGGGGGAGTCCCTGGGGAAGGATTGGTCCCGAATCAGAGGTGTCTGAAGGGCAACAGGGGCTTGGCAGAAGGAAGAGGATGCATTGGCTTGGATAGAAGAGAAGCTACAAATCTGTCATTTTCAAAATGAAGACCCTACCCCCACCCCTTTATTCTGTGAGTCCCCTTCCTGTAAAAAAGTGATGCTGTCTTCCTGGATTTCTGGTTCTGGCTCCATGGCCTGGATTCAAGTCTCCTAGAGGAGCTGTGGGGTGGGCAGAGCCAGCTGGCCCCTGGTTATGTCTGGGCTGGGGAAGGGACCCTGTATTGGGAAGGGCAGACTTCTACCTAGTGACTTGCAGACCCTTTAAAGTGAAGGGTGATTTTAACTTTTGCTGTTTTCTTTTTAAGATGTAATCGCCCTTGAATGCAAGACTCTGGGAAGAGCCCTGGGCTGGCTGATACTGAGCCCTCCTGCCCCCACAGTTCCCCTTCTGGGCTGGAGGTGGAGGGCTGGCAGCCGAGCCCAGGAAGTGCTTCTTTGGCTGGTTCTGATTGTGTTTGGAGTCTGGCCTTGGGTGAGGCCGGAGCAAGGGGTCTGGGTAGCTACAGTGTGGCACGTGGCATGCGAGCAGCGTGCATGCGAGGGTGCAGGCATGCGAGACGACATTGGCAGCAGACAAAATAACCCTGGACGAAGCTTGAGAAGAGATACAAAGAGCACATAAAACCGGGTCTTCATACTAATCCTTGGGTTACAAACTAGGTTGTGCTGTAGATCTGTAGAAAATCACGTTTGGAAAGAATGGCACTGGTTAGGCAGCCAGGGATTCCCAGGCCGGCCTGAGTCTCTCCTCGGAGATGCCCCGGAGTCAAAGAACAGCGCTGCTTCCATGCTCCCTGGGTCTGATGTGGCGCCCTCCCTGTCCCCTGCAGTCCCCCAGCACTGGGCGCTGGGTGCAGGAGACACGGCCCGAGGATGGACTGCAGCTCAAAGGGCTGGCACAGGCCCACCGCTGTGGATGCCAGCGATTCGGCTGGACTACGCTTCCTCTTCCCCTGCGGATACCATCAGCCGCATGGCCACAGGGAGATGGTCGGTCAGGCCGGACAGCTGGGTGATAAAACTGAATTCTTCCACCTCCTGGGTTGTGGGAGAGAGGAGAAGCGCTCTGATTGGACCCAAAGTGTATCCTGCAAAGGACGGGGCCGGGGCAAGGGATGCACCTGGGGGTCCTGGGTATGGGCCCTCTGGGCTGGGGCTGCTCACGGAGATGGGACCCAAGATTCCGGGGCCTACAGGTGTGAAGGAGTAATGGCTCTCCTGGGTGTGTTCTGAGGGTGGGGTCCAGAGGGAACCTCAGTACTACCAAGGGCTACAGGGCAGCCCCAGACTCACGGCCTTCCAGTCAGGGCACAGCCCCTCCTCAGCGTGCAGCATGTAATCAATGCGTCGGCCGTTGCCTTTCAGGAGGTCCTTCCGCCCCTTCTGGCCGCCTCCTGGGCTCTTGCTGGTGGGGAAAGCCAGGTACTCCCGGCGCCCTTCCTCGCTCTCCAGGACCCTGTTCACCAGACAGGCAGCAGGGTGAGGCCCCCCCCACCCCTACCCCTGCCAGCCCCAACCAAGCAGGTCCTGTGTAAGGAGCCGTGGTCTCTGCCCCAAGCGAGAGTGGGTCAGACCAAACCTTGGGGTGCCATCTGCCTCCCCTGTGGCTCACAAAAGGCTCGTGCTGGAGGGGAGGTGCTCCAGAGCTTGTGAGCAGGGGGCTGAGTATAGCTGTCCAGGTCTCTCAGTCTGCCCTGCATCACTTTGGGCTGACCAGCCCCCATATACACTTTTTTGTCTTTTTGAGATGGGGTCTCACTATGCAGTTCAGGCTGGTCTTGAACTCACTGTGTAGCCCAGGCTGGCCTCAAACTTGCAACGATCCTCCTGCCTCAGCCTCCCGTGTGCTGGGATTACAGGTGTGTGCCACCACACCCAGCTCCTCACATGCCCTTTTTAAACTTGGACATTGGTCCAGATCACCCCTGCCCTGTCTGCAGAAGGGGACTGTTTGGGAGACATGGCCTTTGCGTGGAGCCTCAGGGCTCTGTCTCCTGGAAGCCCCAGCTCCCACCCCATGATTGTTTCAGATCAGCAGGGGACTGAGGGAGCCAGATGGAACCCAGGCCCCGCAGGAGGACTCCACTCTTATATAGGTCTGTCCCTAAGTGGCGGTGTGGCCCAGCTCACGTCACCAAACCTCCTAGCCTCCATTTCCCCCTCTGAAACAAGAATGGTTGCTGTGGGCTCCAAGCTGCTTTGGGGAAGGGCTGATGTCCCATCTCAGATTGAGGAAACTCACTGGGTGTGACAGTGCCATTCATAGTTCCATAGGGAGGGCAGGTGGCTTAGCTCCCTCTGGGGTTCCCCTTTGAGAGGGGACTCTGGGGTGGGAAACACTGCCCAGGGCACCAGACAGTCAAGGCCTGGACAGACCAGAAAGGTGCCTGGAGAGGCTAGGCTGGCAAACACAGGTTTCTACAAGGTTTTTATCAGCCTTCAGAACATGGTTACCACTCAGAATTATAATTCATTATTGTCCTTTGCCTTTGGTAATTAATTCCAGCATCAATGATCTGAGAGTTACTGGTAGTCATTTTTTAATCATTATCTCATAAAAAGATAATTTTCTCGGCATAGGATGATGTTTCAAATTTAGTCCGTAATCTAATTAATTGGCTCAAATTAGCTGCAAGGAGCCATCCCTGAGGCTCTGTGTAGTCTTGGGCTGTGAATTATAAATTGGCTCTGCTCTTGGCCTCTCCAGTGCATCCTTTATGGGGCTTTTTCTGTTTACTTTTTGAGCCAGGGTCTCACTTTGTAGTCCAGGCTGGTGTCAAATTGACTGTGTGGCCCAGACTGGCCTTAAACTGGTGGTAATCTTCCTGTCTCAGCCTCCCAAGTACAGTATCACCCCTGGCTTCCACTGTGTCCTTTATGGAAGCCACTGGGTTCAGGAATGAAGCTTGGCCAAGATAGAACTGTCTACTTCGAGATTGATCAGCTTGTGTTCTCTCCACTTATTTTATTTCCCTAATTGGTGCCACAATCTGCCAACTCCCTACCGCAGATTTGTTACCCAGTGGCTGTGTTACAGAGGTCAGGTGTTGGCTTGGCCATGGAAAGTTGTGATTCCCTGCATCTACCAGCAGGGCTCCACATGGCTCAGACTGGCTGCTGGATCAGGAAGCATCCCTTCAAGACTATGTAGCTGAGACTTCTCTACAAAGGCCAGCGCCGGGGCCTGGGGGTGTGAAGGCTGCAACAGCCTCCACCTGCGTGAGCCCTGTGGCTGTCAGAGGGAGAGGAGAAGCAGCTCCCATGCAGGGAAGCCCTCACTGGCCTGTGCTGAGCTGGCTCTTGTGTTTCTTCCCAGCTCACATCTCTCCATCGTGAGTCAGGTTCTTGGTGTCTCATCCAGACCTGGGAGCTGATGCAGATGGAGTCCCCACACAGGTACTTACTTTTGCAGATTGTCAGGGGTGCACACATCCTCATCATAGAGGCCATTTGTGTCCAACAGGGTACCTAAGGGTAAGGGCAAGAGTGATCACTGCAGGCAGGACCCAGCCAGAAGGTGACCTCCATGGGCAGGAGGTTAGGGTATACTGGGGCCTCCACAGGCTCGGAGCAGCTACCTGGGGCCTTGGGGACAGGTCTTGGTGGTCCCTCCTCGGGAAGCCTGTGGGGACCCCAGCCCCCTGCCAGCCCCTCCTGGACCCAGCTCACCGATGGCCCACGGCTTCTCCTCCCCAGGCCCCAGGCGGCAGGGGTCCTTATAGCGTGTAAACAGGGAGTGCTGCTGCTCCAGCTTGTCATCTGCGGGAGAAAGGAGACGCTCCGTGTTGCCACTGTCCCTTACAGAACTGCCCCTGGGTGGGTCCTGTGTTTCCACAGGTGGTCCTTTTGAGATTGGTTTCTGTGTCCCTGAAAATGCACCGTCATATACCTTTACCTTCCCTTTGATTGAGGACAGTAGTCACTGTCCCTCTTGGGTTCCAGGGGACAGTGACCTCAAGGTTCCAGATCCTGTGACAAATGTGTAAGGCTGGCAGTGCTGCCCAGGCAGGGTTCCTGCAGGAGGGGCGTCCCACAAGGCTGAGAGAGGGAGATGTCCTCCTCAGGGTGCCGCTTCTGCCAACTCAGTGAGCCCAAAGTGCCTTTCTGTGGCCCCAGAGCAAAGGGCACTGAAGGGCCCAACCAGGTGGGATCCCTACTTCCCTGTGTGTGCTGGATCCCTGTCCTAGCTCGGGGATCCCAGTGGCATCAGGCATGTGACTGTGACAGGGCACCCAGGCCAAGGAGGTGTAGAGCCTGCCAACCCCCCAGGAGACCCTTATAAAATCAGTTATTTAAATCAATATGTCAAACTTCACTTGTTTTTTGATAGTACTGGAGTTTGAACCCAGGACTTTCATATGAGCTACATCTCTAGCTTGCTTGTTTGTTTAAATCTTGAGACAGAGTCTCTAAATCACTAAGTTGCCCACGTTAGGATTAAAATCTCTATCCCCTGCCTCTGCTGCCCAGAGTGCTGAGATTACAGGGGTGGGTTACCATACCTGGTAATAATGATGAACTTTTAATGTCACTAGAGCCCATGCCCTGCCTAAAAGATAAGGCATGAGTCCCAGGGTTCACATTCCCATTCAGTCACTTACTGGCTATGTGACCTTGGGGAGTTAACCTGAGTCCTAGCTTCGTCTTCCACACGATGTGGATAACTACGGTGCCTGACTCAGTGTTGTTAAGAAATTTAAGTGGCACAGCAGTTAGAACCCTGCCAGGTGCAGTGTAAGCACTGAATTAGCCGATTCTGCCTTAGTTCAAATTTCCGAAGCCTCAGCCTCCTTTGCCATAGGTTCGTTTTTAGGGCATCACTTTGTCTCCAGCAACGGGCTGCTAAGCTTTCGAGGTAGGACGTGGGTTCCTCTGCTCTAGGGCTCTTGGGACAGAGACGGCATACTCTCACTAAATTTCCCACACGTGTGCGCGTGAGGAGCAGGAGGTTCTTGCAGCTGCCTAACCCAAGTCCTTCGACTAAAGCCCACGCAGCTTGCAGAACCCAGGCCTGAGGTCCTCACCAGAGGAGCAGTTGTCAAAGTTCAGATCTCCACAGATGACGTCAAACGCCACCAGTTCCTCGGGGTTGGCTGCGCTGGACGAGGAGGTAGATTTTCGAAAATCGGCCAGCCAGTCCTGAAGCAGGTCCAGCTGCTCACAGCGGATGGCGCTGTCCTCTGCAGGGCAGAGACCAGATGGTGAAGCCTGTGCCAGGCCCCTGGTGCCTGCCCACCCTCCAGAAGCTGCAAGAAGCCGTGACCTACCTGGCAGGGCATGCAGGTGTGTGCAGGCGATGTACCCAATGATTCTTTGGTCCTGAGGTGTGCTTCCAACCTGCACCTGGGGGCGAAGACGGGCGTGAGTATTGCCACGTACTGGTCACCACTGGGACACTGGCCATGGCCACCCGCGCTCAGAGAACCCCTCAGAACCCTTGCTGTGTGCCAGGGTCCTGGTAGACGCGGCCCAGGTGAGGACAGAACACGTCCTGCCTGCAGTTACAGCCCGCTGTGGAGGACGCAGTTGTGTAAAGGAAACTGGCTCACAGTGATGTGCAGCGGCGGTGTGAGGCGGGCGGGGGAGGGAAGGCCCCACAGCCAAGTTCCTCCCAAATCTGCATCTCCTGATGACTAGAGAGCCCGCCTGCACGACCCCCAGGTCCTTGTCTATTCACATCTGGTGGCTCTTTCCTTCCTCAGCCACCCCGAGACCAGATCTCACCCTATGTTCCTTCCCTGTGTGCGGACAGGCCTCAGAACTCACCCCTCCTTCCACTGTGAGGGTCTTAGACGCTGCCGCGCTCCCTCTGTCCACAGCCTGTGCCCCCCTGGCTGGGTGCTACTTCACCTGCTTTATAGGCCATGGTCCCGAGGCCCCTTAGTTTGGGGCGACAGCTCTGAGCTGTGTCCCCTGCCTGGACCCCTGTGTCATGCTAAGCCCAGTCTTTCTTCCGCAGTGACTTCATCATGCCCTCGTGCTGCCCCTGGATCTCTATCCTCACCTCCTTTACCAGGCACAGAGCTGCAGAGGCAGGAAGGCTGGGGGTGGGGGTAACTGCACCCACCCCACCCAACTTGCAGTGACCCTGGCAGGCTGTCTCCAGATGTAGGCTTAATAAAAATGGGTGTCTCGATTGTATATTACAAAGAGGACTCCTAGCACCCCCTTCCCCGGTGGTAAGCCCCAGCTCAAGTTTGGGAGCTCATCAGTGCTATGGTTGGGGGTGGTGAAGGGTGGCCACAGAGGGATGCCTCCACAGCACCACCTTGTTGCCTGAGGGCTCTCCTGGGGCCCTCTGATCACAGTGCAGCCATGGCAGGCCACTGGAGGAGCCCCTCACTGGGCTGCTGCCAAGGAAGCCGTGGGTACCTGCCCCAGAGACCGCTCTTAGCTTTTCATTCTCCATGATGAGCCTGAGCCACCCTCCCGAAACTTTGCTACTCCATTCCAGACTGGATGTCCTGTGACTCTGAGACCTCGGACTGAGAGACTAGGGAGGTGTGCTGTTGAGGTAGGTCCGACTGCCTGTTCAGTCGGTGGCTGAGGGCCCCACGGTGGTCATGTCGTGGGCCCAGAGCTCCAGCGGTGTCCACCCTTCCTTCCGCCCCTGAAGCTGGATAGCCGTTACTCGCCATCTGAATGCACCCTGGGCTTTCTGCAGCTTCTCCCTCTCGCAGCTCAGACGCCCATCTTCCCTTCTCTGGAGCCTGTGGTATGAATGTCTGAGTATTTGATAATGGGCTCTGTGGTCTGAATTTGGGGCTTTTTCTAAACGACACGGTCACCACTTCTCCATATGCCAGATCCAAACTGCAACCTAACAGTATACCTGCCTTGGAAGGGCTCTGAAGTCACTGCCATTAATCTGCCTATCATAGAAGCACAGTGCTCAGAAAGGGCACAAACATGGCCCAGTGTTCCTCAGACAACAAGTTCCCCTCGGGGAGCACTTTGGCTTGGTGCTTCCTCACATCGACCATGAGGACAACACTAAAAGCTGGCCTCGTTTTAAATCTCTTGAAACAGGGACTAGGAGCTGGGGGTATAGATCAGTGGTATAAGCGCCTGCCTAGCAAGCGCAGGGTCCTGAGTTCAATCCCCAGTACCGCAAAAAAAAAAAAAAAAAAAAAAAAATGTTTTTTAAAAAAAGAAACAGGGACTAACTATGCAGTTCAGGCTGGCCTTGAGCTCACTTTGTAGCCCAGGCTGGTCTCTCAACTTGCAATGATCCTCCTGCCACAGCCTCCTGAGTGCTGGGATTACAGGCATGCGCTGCCACACCTGGCTAAGCCTGCCATTCTTATAGAAAGTACACTGGGGCCCAGGGAAGCAACGTCATGAGTGTCAAGGCTCAGATGAGCAAGGCGGGGGCACACTAGATCTGTGGGCCACCATACTCTTTCTGAGCTGCCAGTGTCTTTCTAGCCACCCATCAGTTGATCTGAATGTCATCCTCTCCCTCGCTCGGCACTTAACATCATTACTGCCTTGTGCTGAGTCCTGGCCAGGGATAGGAGACACATGCAGGAAAGGCACTGGACCAGCCCTGCTCCTGAGGAGAAGGCCAGAGGGAAGATCCTGCCTCTCATACACCCCTGGATCTCGCCAGGACCCACTTTGTTATTTTGGGGGACTTACTAATTCCTGACTTGTGTCCTTAGGAGCCACAGAGTCTTGTGTTTTTCTCACAAAAACAAATCACACCAAGGGTTATGCCTTTTAGTTCTGGCAGGCAAAGACTCACTATAAAAGGTCTAGAGAATGCTGCTGTATGAAGGCAGAAAGGACTCCAGTCCCTTCCTTCACAAGGAGTCACAGCTTTCCAAAGGATTGGAAGTAGCACAGGATAAAACAGCAAGGCAGAACGGGAAGAGGGAGGCGGAAAGGGTGCACTGGCAGCACCCTCCCACAACCCTGCCCCCCTCGGGCTGAGCCTGACCCTCTGCAGCCCCACTGATTCTCCTCTTCCATGGGAGGAGGTCAAGAGAGGTGTGCGGGGGCCTTCTGTGTGCCCCAGCACATAGCTCAGCTCTCAAGGGCATTATATGATGGGACAGCCAGACTGAGAATCCCACAAAGGTGAGTCGGCCACGCTGGGCAGGAGCATGCAGGGGCAGAGCTCGGGCTGCTGTGAGGGGCAGGTGGGACACGGCCTCCCGAGGCAGTGGGATGAAAAGGGCCGTCTGAGCTAGGCGGGCAGGAAGCGCAGGCTAGAAGGGGCAGAGAGCCACAGCCACAGTTGCGCCAACATAGGGACAGGGCCTCGGCCAATGCAGGGGAGTTGGCCTCCCAGGCAGAGCCCAGGCTATCTGAAGGTGAAATGCAGAATCACCTGGCATAAGCAGGGTGGGCACAAGGAGCAGCCGAGACGGCCCCTTTGGGCTTTGGGATGAGAGTTCCCAGGGCAGATGCTGAGCTTGGTTTGGGGGTGAATGGGATGTGTCCAGGGGCAGCCAGATGCGGGGGGACATGGCTATAGGGAGAGATCTGGGCCGGGACAGCTGAGGGTCATCAGCAAGGGCAAAAACGGAAGCCTCGGGGCCACACTTCCGGGAAAGGGGCAGGGCTGACTATGGGGTCACCGGGGAAGGAAGACAGCTTCCTAAGTGGGGTTGTCCCAACTGCCAGGTGCAGCTGCCTGCAGCTGTGTGAAACGTGGCAGGCACTGCCGGATCTGCCGAGGTGCAAAGAGAGGGTGCAAACTAGATTTTTATGTGAAATACCTTCTGTTTTAAACATTGGCCAATTCAAGAAATATTTTTTAGTGGCATGAACCAAATTAAACATATTTACAGAAAAATGTGAGTGCCAGGTGGTAAAGGAACACAAGAAGAGCATTCAGGACAGAGCTGCAGAGGAGGGGCTGTTTCAGCAAGATTTGTTGACCTTGGTGGGCACAGTAGTCAGATGCCAGACGGAGGAAGGAGGTGAGGCGACAAGTAAACAGGCCTGCACAGAAGTGCATTTGGGGTGGTCTCTGGCTTCACAGCCATCTGAAATTGGTAGGGGTGGGGAGGCACACATTCTTGCACCCTGAGCCTGACAGCATATCCCCTTTTTCCCCAGAAAGTCACTCTGGGTGCTGAGATGAAAATATATGCCCAGAACAGAACCATGTGAGCCGTATGCCAGAACAGGAAGGCCAGCTCTATTTGTCAGAGAAGCTGATGCAATTTCAGCATCTCTGGTTGTGAGTAACAAACTGGTCAGCTCAACTGTGGCCTGGCAGAGCCACGTGAGACACTGAATACCTGGGAGTCAGGGGCGGGAGCCCTTGGGTGACTGCCTTGTCTGCAGGAGGCTCTGTGGACACAATCTGTCCTCACCCTGGCAGGTGCCAGCTCAGACACCAGCATTTTCCTGGACAGGCTGAGTGTGGTGGCTTTGAGACGGGCCGAGAAGGAAACCTGTCCCGGCCTCTGGGCCTTGGCCCTCCCTGCTGAGCGTCTGTTTTGTCACATCTCTCCTTAAAGGGGGAGAACCCACAGCCACAGCAGCTGCTGCCTCTGGGGGCACGAAGCCCTGTTCTGTATCAGCTGGCCAAGGGTTGCTTCAGAAAACTCGCAGGACCGAGAGCGGGGTTTGGATAGAGAACAAAACGTCGACGCTCTGAGCATCTCCAGCTCAGTGGGTGCTAATGCGTAATGACCAAATTACCATGGTCTAAAAACTCCAACTGCATCCCACATTAGCAGAAATAATTATGATTCACTTTAATTAGTGACTATGCAAGCGAAGCCACAGACTGGTGGGCCAAGAGCCTGGCATGGCAGCTGCTGCCAGCCAGGAGGAAGGGCTGTTGGGGCCAGTGAGCTGGTGGCCTCTGCAAGCTGGGTGTGGCCATGGCCCTGGGGACCCTAGAGTCCTGTCTGCCTGCCTGTGCTCTTGGTCTGTACTGGTCTCTGCCTCTTCCTCCTATCACTGCTGGTATCGCCAGGGCCACTGTCACTGCCCACTGCAGGAGCAGAGGCCCCTCCCAGGCTTGCTGTATGGTCCTCATCCACGCTGGCCCTGCTCTACAGACTGGGAAATGGCAGCTCAGAGATCTGAAGCACTGGTCCCGATCTCCCTGCAATGTCTGCCTGAGCTTGGGGCCTTAGTTCTTGTCTTGGTGTTTGGATTTCCCGTCCCTGAGCCAGGGGCCTCTGGTTCAGTTCCATGAAAGGCCTTGTCTGCCTTCCACTTCAGCTCCCCAGGATGAGGAAGACTCCCCAGCTGTGGCCCACCTCCCCCTATGGCCTGGGGACCAGCTGGCATTAAGGCTAAGGCCTACCTTGAGAAACAGCGCTCCCTTAGAGGCCAGGGCATCACTGCCGCGACCGTTGGGGTAACAGTGATAGGCCACGTCCATGACAGGGTAGCGGCTGGCAAAGAAGAGGCCGCTGTTGACACACTTGAAACTGCAGCAGCCGCGGCAGCCATAGACCCCGACGTCGTACAGGATGTACTCAAAGTAGCCGTGTAGCTGCTCTTTCAATTTGGCAGCTGCCCGCTTATCAAACACCTCCTGCAGGCACAGGAAGTCCAGGTTGGCAGGGAAGAAGGCCGAGACCTCGTGGTCAAAGGCCTCATCTGGGTGCCGCCTCCTGCGCGTGGCTGCCTTCTTTACCACTGAGGCCTTGTACAGGAGCTTGCTGTTGGCCCCCGGCTCCCCGCCGCCACTGCTGTCCGGCCCGGCTCGCGCCTTCACCAGGGACTCCCTGGAGGCTGAAGGGCTGCCCAGGCTCCCTGAATCCCCATCCTGTTGACTGTGGTTGGGTGTCTGGCCCTTTGAGCCCCCGCCAGCCCCATTCCTGGCTTGGCTCCCAGCGGCAGAGTCTTCAGCCTCAGGTGGCCGCCCTCCCTCCTCACCACCGATGCGGATGATGCAGGCATCCTCAAGGCTGCCACTGTCAGCCAGGTCCCCAGAGGCAGGCCCATTGGCCCCCTCGTCACTGGGGCAATGCCCACCATCGCCCTTGTATTCCACAGAGGCCGTCCTCTTAATGCTCCCAGGGACAGCCTTGGCCCCGCCATCACCACCCTGCGGTGACACCAGACTGCTGAAGCTGGCTGCACTGATGGAGGTGTTTGTGGGCGAATCGATGTAGATTTTGATCTGGGGCCGTGCAGCCCCATTGCGGATTCTCTGCCCGATCTCTTTGGCTCGTGCTTGGGTGTTGAAGACGTTGTTGAGCCTGGCAAGTGAGTCAGGGAGGAGGCAGAGGTTGGCGGTGGCGAAGCAGAAGCTTTTGCCAGCCCCTGTACCCTTCCATTCACCAAGCAGAACTGCCCCACCGGCTGGACCCTTGTCCTCCAGCCGTGAGTAGATATAGGGCCGGCGGGCAGACTGCAGGGGGGACCAGAAGAGGAACCCGAGAAAGGCAAAGGGCAGCGCAGCCACCAGCAGGGCCAGGTAGATGGGCGTGAAGAGGGCGGTGCAGAACAGCTGCAGGCAACACGGGTCGTCGGCTCGCTGACGCTTCTCGTAGGTGGTGGGTATGAAGGAGGCTATCAGCCGGTCCACCAGCCAGTAACATGGGAAGATGAGGGCCC
The DNA here is from genome assembly GCA_004027595.1 of Dinomys branickii. Taxonomy (NCBI): domain Eukaryota; kingdom Metazoa; phylum Chordata; class Mammalia; order Rodentia; family Dinomyidae; genus Dinomys; species Dinomys branickii. The sequence goes on along the minus strand of PVLD010013011.1, from coordinate 42,057 downwards.
AGGACACAGTGTGCAGGGCAGACAGACAGCTATTAGGAAAGGGGGTCGTGTACAAAACCATCGCAGCTTACTGGGCGCTGCGGCCAGCCCTACTACATGGTGTCCGTGGCAGCCGCGGCACTTTCCTGGACAGGGGTGGGCAAATTGGGGGCTGCGGCTGGAGGAGGAATCACCTCCTGGCGAGATGTAAGTCTGGGTGGTTATTGGCAAGTGCTGGCCAGCCAGTCATGGTTCCTGTCGATGGGCCATGCTGGGACACCAAGGCCTGCTGTGAACCTGCAGAAACAGAAAGCAAGGTGGCTTTTACTGATCTTTAGGGGAGCAGGACTGTTCTGAGGATCAGGATGGAGCCTGCAGGCGTATGCAGGGTTTTGGTGGCCCAGTGATGACCCCAGCATACTCTGGTTGCCTGTGTTTGTATTTTGTTCTCTTGGAGTAAAAAGCATGGTGACATGACTGTCCCTAATTGACTCCCTTGATCTTGAAAACTAATTGCTTGGAAAATGGGCCAGGTTTTCGGAGGGGTACCACTTTGTATGTGCAAAGGAGACATGGTGGGGATCCTGTAGGATGCCTAGGCCTATACCAGCCAGGAACAACATAAAGCCTTCAGAAGTCAGGGATATGCTTAAAATGGGTGGACAGGCCAGGTGTTGTGGCATATGCCTATAATTTCAGCACTCTGGGAGGCTGAAGCAGGAAGATTTCAATAACTCTAAGTTGCCCAGGCTGGGGATACAGCTCAGTGAGAAGACTCTGGGTTCAAACCCTGGTACCAAAAATAAATAAATAAATACATACATAACAAACAAATAAATAAATATGGACAGTGACCCTGGGTCAAAGGAGCAACTAGGTCAGGACAGAGAAAGGGGGCCAGAGTCCTGGAGCAGAGGGCAATGTGGCTGGCAGGCCCCAAGAGGGTAATCCATCCCCACACAGCCCTATTCTGCTCTAGCCCTGCCTGCAGCAGTGACCAAGCTCTGTGCTTCACCCCAGGGCCCCACAGAACCCCAGCCAGAGGGGCCCCGATGCAGCTGGTACCTTTGCAGCTGCCAGAGGACCAAGCAGTTACCCAGCGCAGGGGCCAAACAGTCTTTTTGTCTCACCCAAACTTTCACTACTTTCCTGTGGGCGCTTCTCCACACAGCATCAGGTGAGGCCCACAGCTGATTCCATCCACCCCAGGCCCCTGTCCCAACCTGTGCAGGAGCCACAGTACGTCTCAGAGCCGGCCAGCACTGCCAGGCACACTTATGCGTTTATTGTGCTGAACGCTCAGTCAACAAAAACAGTCTGTGTGTTCTCCCAGCTTCCAGGGGCACTGGGGCCATGGGCACTCATTCTAGCAGGCGCTTGAGCCACTGAGCTATATGGCCAGCCCCTAGGGTGCTCATTCTGGAAGGAACTCATAAGCACGATCTTGCACTCTCTTACCAGATGAGCCGGCATGCTCAGCAGCTCCCTGACCTAGCCCAGTTTCTGCCCTGCCACCTTGGTGGGTCTGAGCCCACCCCACATTGCCATCATTCACCACCCTGGCCCTACACCCTGTCTTTCTCCCGCTCTTGAAGCCTCGGGCACCCAAGCCAAGGACATGGGTGTCTCAGTCACCATACCACACCTGTCCCCTCTGTTCCTGCTGGAACCTCTGTGGGCCTGAAGTGCATCACCCTCCACCAACTTTGTCAACCTCCACCATCCACACAGTGGCCGGAGGGTCATCTCCTCAGCCAGGCCTGCCCATCTCTGCAGCCCCACCCTGGGAAGCTCCCCTGACTCACTGCGATAGGGTGTTCTGTTCTCCCCTCCCTCTGCCCCTTGCCTCACTCGCCCCTTAAGACTCAGCTCAGAAGTCACCTCCCCAGAGCAGACTCTGTCTCCTGCTTGCCCCAGGTGGCACAGATACCTCCACTGTGGGCTCCTGTCCCCTGTGTCTCTGCAGTCTTATATCACAAAAGCCCTGGGGCCTGGGTTGTCTCACTCTGTTGCCAGTGCTGAGGAGATTGGGGTGTCCACAGTCCTTCCATACCTGCCACCTGGCTTGAGAGATTTTAGGACACTATCACCCTTCTTTAGGATCCCAGCAAGACACTGCTGCGAGCGGACTCTACCCTGTCGTGGAAGCCACAACCCACTTGCTTTCCCGGGAAACACGGTCATGGGGCTCACCATCAGCAAATTGAAGGCCCTGGTGTGTGGAGCTGGCAGGAATCTGCCTGGCTGGAGTGGGAACCATGGGAGAGGATATGGAGCTGCCCACATGGACCTCTGTCTGCTACCCACACTAGGCTCCTAGATACCACCTGCAGGTCCTGTTCCTGCTGGAGAAGTGTGGGTGGGAGAAGCCTCCCACAACTCCTTAGACACCAGTGCTCCCTGTGATTGGTACCAAGGTCCTAGAGGAGGGCCTGGACCAAACTTCTGAAGCCACCAGGATGTCACTCCAGAGTCTTTGAGCAGGCCCACTCCTGTCGCCCTCCCTCCTCTCCTCCTCATCTCTGTGGCCTGAGGCCACCAGCCTGGCCCTGGTCAGCACCCTTACCTGAGCTCCTGCCAAACCCTGGCACTGCTCTCCCATCTCCAGTCTCAGCCACAGCCCCAAACCCAAACACCCACTCTCTCAGTCTCTGCTGAGGCCCTCTGCAGTCCACCCCTACAGCACCCCACAACCTGGAAGCCAAAGCTGTTTGCTCTCGGGCTTCCCTCTGGGCTGGGAGTACCAGAGCGCCCTTGTTTGTGGCTGAGTCCTGGCTGTGCCCCCACATTTGCGGAGGGGAAGAACAATGACCAGCTAAGGAATGAGGGCCCTGCCGCCTTACGGATGACGTAAGGTGGGCAGCAGTGTGGGCTGCGCAGGCTGAGGCCTGACCAGAATGGGAGAAAAGACTGCGGCCTCAGAAGAGCACTTGCCTGTGTCACACAGGGGCCGGAGCTCTGCTATGATCAGAGGAGGACATGGTCTCACTTCACTGTAGGGTTCCTGAGGAAAATGCTTCAACCTTCTGTCCTCCTGTGTGGCTTGCTCCAACACTGACTGATCAAGCTGCGATTTGCTGTTGGTTGGGACAGAGCTTTTAGGGATGGGGAAAGAGAGTCCCTCTTCATCTGCCACATGTTCCCTTCACTCCAATAGTGACCCTGAAGACCCTCTGGGTCAGTCCTCCAAGCCCCCAGGCCTCTCCTGGGGTAGTCATAGGCACGGTTTTGGTGTCCTTTCAGTTAAAGATGGAAGCCCCAGGGGCGAAGGGGCAGTGATGCCACAACAGGGATCCTCTGAGCTGAGACATCCTGAAGCCTCCCAGCCCTTTCTGCCACGATCCAAGGTCCTTCACAGCTACCCTAGGTCCCCAGTCCAGGGCCTCTCACCAGCCTCCATGCCAGGTGCCACCATGGGTCTTGCCCTGCATGGGGTCCTCACATCTACACACACAGAAGCTGCTGCTGCCAGAGACACAGAGGGGACTGCTACTGATGAGTGGTTTCGAAAGCTCTGTGGTTAATTATTTTGTCTCGGGGAAGTGAAAGGTGGGTAAACAAACAACACACATTAATTAGCCTGATCTACACTTTCCCCAGGAAAAGGAGCATTGCATTAAACACTAGAGGCTAGAACTTCTCAGAGAAGCCTCGAGACCTCAGGGTGGCGGAGGCAGGATGCGGCTACTCTGGGCGCTGGTGCACAGAGCAGGTGGGCACTCAGCCACACCTGTGCCTGGCTCCTTTCTCTGGCCTTCAATGTTGAGGGGCAAGGAGGGGCTTTTGTAGGTGGGCCTGGCCTTGGTTCTGCCTCCAGGTGAGGGACCCCTTCCTTTCCTCCATGCCTCCGTGCTGGCAGCTTTGCCAAGTCCATCATGGTTGCCTTTGACGGGGTCAGCAGGTCTCTCCATGAGATGCCATGACACAGAGGGCCAGAGCGACAGCCGTCACTAACTTGTCCCTCTCCCCTGCAGTGGGACTAGACTGGGCCACGGCGCCAGGACAGACAGAAGGAGCAGAGAGCGTGATTCACAGGTAGAGGGAGCCCACATAACGCTACATCCACTTGGGAGAGGAAGAGGTAGACCAGTTCTGGGGAGAGCCCAGCCCAGGCTGTCTCCAGGAAGGCATGGGGCAGTGACAACAAGGTGCTTCCAGTGAAGCTGTTCACACTGACCTGCAGGCAGCCTGGCATGGCAAGGCCGGACTGCAGCTGCTGGCACACCTGCGCTGAGCAAGCCTCTTTACCTGACACACTGGTGAGAGCGTGCAGGGGCCAGCTGATCCGCCCTCCCCAGGGCAGCACACCCTCGGAGTGGCCCCGTCTGGCAAGCTGTGTGGACGGGACTGCTGCCACGGGACACCAGTTAACATGCGCCCACGGCTGCCCTAGGAGGTGGAGCGGGCAGGCTGCTGGCGCACAGGACCTGCCTGCACACTGGCTCCCAGGTGCTGGGTGGACGCTCACTTTGACTTTGGATTTATTCTTCAGTGGGAAGGTGAACAAGCCAGGGAAGTCACACTGGCTGAGATCAGCCGTGGCCTCCTTGTGGAAGACCACACTGTCCCTGAGGGACCTCTGAGCTTTAGGAGACTTCTACAGAGTTGATGAGGGATGGAGTTGCCCCGTGTGGGAGGCAGGGCCTGTCTTTCATCACTGCTCTTTCGTCTAGCCTTCATGCTGCTGAGCCTTCTTTTCCCAGTAGCATGGCCAGGAGTCCTGGAGCAAAGGACTCTCCCTTCAAGTCCTCTCTGTATCCACAGGCTCATGTTTAAACAGAAGCTGCTCCAAACCAATTACTCAAATGTGTCTGCATCCGCCAGCCCTGAGATCAGGCCAGCGCATTCTGCCTAGATGCCTGCCACAGAGGAGTTGGCATGGTAACGTGAGCTTGGAGTGGCTGAAACTTGGAGTCAGCTCCATACTAGGAGGAAGAAAGACTGAAGAGAGGCTCATGGCTCTCTGAGAAGGGAGGACTGGGTGGACCAAGGCTGATCACTGAAAGCCACAGCCCAAAACTGGGGTCTGGAGTCTGGCATGAATACATGGGCTGCGGCAATAACTCCCGCAGGCACAGATGCGCCAGGTAAACGCCTATTCAGGGGCTGGGGATATAGCTCAGTGGAATAAGCGCTTGCCTAGCAAGCGCAGGGTCCTGAGTTCGATCCCCAGTACCGCAAAAAGAAAAAAAAAAAAAAAGCCTATTCATCCTCTGGATTCAAAGCACTGCCCACTCCTGCACCCTCCCTGCCTGCTCCCCTCCCAAGGGAGCTCGGTGAGTCACACCAGGTCCAGCAGCACCACAGCACCCTCACCCCAAGCTGGATGGTCATCCACGCGCTCCCTGGAACTCTTACCACAACTCCCAGGAAGGAAGCCTTTGTTTTCTCTGAGATGGAAGTTTACGCTAAGAGCCTCGCTGAGAGCCTCTTCCTTGAGAGCGAACCCAATTCAGGGGAAAACAGACCTTAGGGATAGAAGCAGAGAGGCCAAGTGTTGGTGACAGAGTTGAGCTCTGCTCTCCCTGTGCCTGAAGCCATACAACCTGCAGACTTTCTCGTCAGTGATTCAGCAAATCCTCTCTCCTTTGCAGTAGTCACTCTGAGTTGCGTTTTTGTCACTTGCCACCAAAGGTATCTTGTCACATACATACAACAGGGGTGTGTGATCTTTCCAGCACTGAGTCCTGCTCTGCCCTCCTGTATGCACCCTCCTGTGCTCCTCCTTGGCTGCCTGCTGGGGAGGGTGGAGCCTCCCTCCTCAGACCTGAGGCGTGCCAGGACCTGTGTGCCTTAGGACCTTCCTCAGAGTAGTGTGAGCAGACAGGTTCTATGGCACAAACTCTCGTGCCGGGTGTGCAAGGTCAGGTCTCGCTGTTGGGCACTGCACAAGCTGGCCAACTATAAGGCAGATGCGGAACCGAGGCTCTGTGCTTTGGTTTCCTTTTGTGGTAAACGTCCATAATACGGTCTCTGGGCAGCTGAAGACGAGCATATGCAGCACTTATTACAGTGCCGCCTCACCCCTAACACTATTAGTTACTGCTACTGCTGGGTAACTCCAGCTGCAAAGGCCCTCAAGTGGGCTGCGGGTGGAGCCGAGCAGTAGGGCTGGTGCTTAGCCCACGTGAGGCTCTGGGCTCTATCCCCAGTAGCCCCTGCCCAAGGCCCTTGAGATACAGCTGGAGGCTTCAAAGTTTCCTCATGTGGCTGGTGGCTTTACAAGGAGGTACTTTGCCCTCCCAGATGAAGGGCCAGGACAGCTTGGGAGACTTGGGGCCACCTCCTGGCAGGATCCAATCCAAGCCTTTTGTTGTGGGCTGTGTATACAAGTACAAGTCACAAGCCTCTGCAGGAGCCAGGTACAAGCAAAGAGGCCATAGAATTTTCAAAAAGAAACTTTCCATGGGAGCTGTTAATGAGCCAGGTGCGTTCTGAGAATAGGAACAGGCTGCGAGCAGCTCTGGGTGCTCCTACCACCAGCCAGCTTTGGTATTTCCTTGTCAGAACTCAGAAGGCCCAGATGAAGCCGCTTGGTGTGTGACTTCGAAGTAAATCTCAAGCCAGGTTGGTGGAGCACGTGGTACCTTGACATGTAAAATAGCAGGCTCCCCAAGCCAGGCCATAGTGCTACAGTGCATGGGCTACTGCTCTGAGAGCAAGGCTCCCTCACAGGGCGGGGGACTCCCCTCTACTGCCTGCTACTCCAGATTGGTCTCTTGGTGACCACAAGGGTGCTGTTAAAGGAGAATGCTGGGTAGCAGCTGGAACCTAAGTCTATGCCTGAGCCATCCCAAGCCACACCTGCCCTTGTTTCCGAGAACCCTCACATTACACTGAAGAACCTGCCTGTACTAGATCCATCAGCCTAGAGTTTGCTGGAGCTCCTGCCAGTCCTATGCCCTCCTGGGACCATGCCTGCGGAAGCAGAGGAGGCTGGGGTAGAAGTTCTTCCGTTATGAAGATGGGGTCTGAATCCTCTACCCTGTTCACGGGGCCTTATCTGAAGAAGGCAGTAATGGCAGAACTGGGACAGACCTGACTCAAGAGGCCATGTGCCAACAGCTGACATCCAGGGGGGCCCAGACCTCAGACCTCAAGTGCTGAGTCTGTCCTGGCGCTGCAGTCTGTGCCTGAGCTAGGCCTCACCCACAGCCACAGGTAGCAGATCTCCAGCAAGTCATGTCTCGTGCCTCAGGTGAGTTCTGTAGTGTCCACTGTATGAGAGGCCCTGCCCAGCCTGCTGAGTGCCAAGGAAATCCCACTGATCCCTTATGTGCCCTAAAATGCCAGTACTGACTCCACCTGTATGAGACCCTGATCCACAGGGACAGAGACCCAAGGGGTCTCACTTCTCTCAGGCCTGCTGTCTCAGCCAAGTCCCTGCTTCTGTGACATGAAGCTCATGTCAAAGTCTATGAGACGAACAAGGCTTAGAACACACTTTGCTAAGGAAGGAACGACAGCATGCTTTCTGTGGGAGAAGCGCCCTAAACACAAGGCCACACAAATGCTAGGATTTAGCAGACCCCGTGTTCATCTGCGTTCCAAGTACAGCGTTTCCTCCTGGAACGGCTTGGCTGCCTGAGCCATGTGTGGGCATTTCAAGGCACCAGAGAACACAGATGAAGACAACAAACCTTCCTCAAACAGACCAGACTCGCTCACATGCTTCTGAAGGGAATCATTTCGCACCCAGATTGACGTTTTCTATGCAAAGAACATTTAACAAACTGAGTCCTAGAGGACAATTTATGCAGGGAGTAAAATGCAAATGAGTGAGAATGAGTAAATAAAGTCAGACACCAGCACATCCCCAGCTTTCCTTGAAGCCTTGGGCAGCTGGCCCTGAGGGCTGGGCTTTCTGGGCTGAGCCTGGGTCTTACTCCCTGCTAAGAGCCAAAGCCCTCGGCTGGGGCCTTTCAGAGACCTCCTGATGCTAGGCCAGTGCTGTATGCGGGGCCCCCTCTGTATGTGGCATCAAAGCAGCCCTTGGCCCCGAGAGAAGCAGCCAGAGAGGCCCCCTCCCCAGGGGATGCCCGGCTCAGGCAGGAGCCTGGGGAGTCCTCTGACCTGCCTGTGAGCCTGTCCAGGGCACCCAGCATGTATATAACCGGGAGGGCTTTGCAGACAGCCCACAGAGCTAGGACTCGGAGCTTCATATGCTTAGGACTGTAAGCCAGTTACTTGTCCACATCAAAGCCCAGGGGGGAAGGGATTATAAGGGTCTGTAGCCCCTCAAGTTCCTTCTAAGTTCTGCCACCAAACGTACCTTCCTTAGCACCAAGTAAGAGTCTTTTGGGACTTTGGGTCCAACGAACAAATCCCCTCTTGGGGGTGGCAGGGCAAGAAGACACGGAGCAGGGCCCCAGACAGCCCACATGCGGTGGGAATGAGAAGACTTTTGCTTGTAAGTACAGCATAATCTACCCCACCCTAGCCAGTGCAGCAAGGTGCCTGGTTTGCTGTGCAATCGGCCCATTTACCTGATGCCAAAAACAAGGTGTATAGACTAACAGCTTTTAGTTTCCAGGAATACAGCCAGTTCTACCCTCCAGACCCTGCTCTTTTCATCTTCATTTTGCTGGCCATAACTGCTCCACTGCCCTGAATCCAGGCCAGGTGGAAAGCTCACTCCCCACCCCCTCAGTGTGGGGACTGAAAAGTCCATTTCTGCTATGTTCCTAGGTCCTCTGGGAGCAGGAGGCATCAGAGCAGCTAAGCCTTAATCTTTTAACGTTGAGCAGAGAGAGACAGCTGCTCTGGTGACACAGGTAGAAAGTAAATCCATCAGAAGCCCCTGTGAAGCGTTGCTGGTGGGGTTGGTCCCGGCAGCAGGGCCAGGCCTGCAGGAGACAGGCAGGAGCAGGGCTGGGGCTGCTCTGAGGAGGACGCAGTAGAGACAGAGCCAACAGCCTATGCTGAGGCCCACGTGGTCAGATACCACCAGGTAGTGCTGGCTGCTGGGAGCACGCAGGGTGGGAGGGGCAGAGGTGGGAAGAGCCGCAGTGGTAAGCAGGGAGGCTGGGGATGCCCAATAAGTCAGAGGTGACAGCGCGGGGCCTAGGAATTTGTGGTAGCAGATTCTGCCTTCTCGGTGTGTATACCGAGGGCACTGGGGTCCTCTAAGGGTGGGAGATAGGAAGGTGCTACATGACAGTGAGCAAAGGGACAGGCAGGCAGAGTGAGGGACAGAGAGAGAGCCTAGGGTGAGCACAAGGTAGGGGGGGCCATCCCGGAAGTCCTGCTGGCCAGGGTCACACCCTTGATGAGCACCGTGACCACGAGATGCAGAGGAGGACACCTGGAACACAGGCTTGAGGGAGGGACCCAGTGCTCTCACTAGGTTTCCCGGAGCTGCTTTCCTTACTTAGACTACAGACAGCAACCCCCACACTACGCAGCTTGAGCGCCTCCAGGAATCCTGCCCACCTGGAGCATGCAGGCGGCGGCGTCAGTGTGCCGCATTCCAGGCACATGGGGGACCCTCTGGCTCATGAACCAGACGGAGGCTGCACCCTCACTTCTAGGGAGAAGGTGGACAGGGTATGTGACAGGGCTTTTGGGTAAGTTTGGGAAAGATGTCCAGAACAGAGGTGAGCACCAATGAGAAAACAGTTCATGCAGTTTCAACCACAGAAGTGTTTTTTTTGAACCAGAAATCAAACTCAGGGCCTTGTGCTTGCCAGACAGGTGCTGTGTTGCTGAGCTACATCCCTGGCCCCAGATTTGTTTCTAAAAATAAGTGCAGGGCTAGGTGTACAGCTCGGTGGTAGAGAGTGCTTATCTAGCATACATGAGGCCCCGGGTTCAATCTCCAGAACTACCACTGCCACCGCCACCCACAACAAAAAGACAGAAAGGTAAGAGAAGCAAATAGACCCAACAAGTGGTTTAAAGGTGCTTAATTCCTTGTTTCCCCACTCTGCCCCGGATCCTGGATCACCATCCTTCTTGCTCCCCTCCTGCTCTGGAGTCTGATCCTTCTCTAGCCCTTCGGTGTCTCCCCCTCCGCTGCTCACCTTCTAAGAGCTGGACTTTCCCGTCTTATCCTCCTCTTGCAATTGGTCCCTCACGAGACATCAGTTCCCAAGGTGACAGCCTACACAGGCGCCTTCTGGCCTCTAACCCTACGTATCTACATCTCCCCCTAGAAGCCCACCATTGCTCCCCTTCCTCTGCATCCTCAACACCAGCTTTTCCCAAGTACCTCCTGGGCTCTAGACGTCCTCCCTCCCTGCCTCCTTCCTCCAGCCCACAGTTCTGTTCTAGACCCTCGGATCTACTCCCACAGCCATGCGCCAGCTCAGGCCTCTCCTCTCCTGCTGGGAACTGTAATAGTCTGCTCCTAGCCACTCTCCTCTGTCACACCTGGCAACTGCAACTGGGACTGTTCTTTTTTTTTTTTTTTTTTTTTTGTCTTTTTGAGTCAGGGTCTCACTGTGCAGCTCAGTCTGGCTTTGAGCTCACTTTATAGCCCACGCTGGCCCCAAACTCGCAATGATCCTCCTGCCTCAGCCTCTCAAGTACTGGGATTACAGATGTGCGCCACCACGCCCAGCTCTTGAGACTGGTCTAAACTGTACTTAGTTGCTCCCCAGGAAACCTTTCAGTGGCTTCTACTGACCCCTCCTCTGTGCAATGGTTGTAGCCTCAGCGTAGCGTGGGATTCAGGGGCCACAGGAGTGGCCTCTTCATCAAATTCTTGTCCGTCCTCACCTGTGACCTAGAGATAACTGCAGGCCCTCTGGCCTGCCTCACACAGATCATTTCTGTCTTGGTGGCTGGTTGTTTCCGTGTATGTGATGCATAAGTTTGTAGTCTATGCACCAGCAAGGACCAGCTCTTGTCACATAGATCTAACATTCTAAGATTTATCAAGCTGGTAGACTTAAGCCATGACAGGAGACTTAAACCATGTCAACACAATCCATCCCTCCAAGTGAAAGGAGCAGAGGCCGCGTGCTGCTCTGCGAGTCGTCTCTGACCTCACCCACGTGGCCTCCTGGAGTTGGAAGGGAGATGCTCCCCCACCCCACCCTAACCTCCGTTCACCTGGGAACAGGGTGCTGTTTTCTCTGCAGCTTGTGTCCTGCTCGGCCTCCCAGAGCCCCAGCATTTTATTCCGCTGCCCGCCGCTAGCTGCGCAGATACCTGCTGCCCGACTGACAATGACAGCCACACCCTGACCGCCTGCAGCACGTCAGCCTGTCCAAGCCCAACTTGGCTGGTCAGAACCTCAAGTTATCGCCTTTCGCTTTCCCTACTGGCGCAGGGGCACAGACAGGAGGAATCCGTCTGGGCCAAAGACATGAGGCGGACTGGAGATAAGCAAAAGAAACACAGAAATAATGGACCTGTTTTTCCGAACCATGGAGTGGATATGGCACCCCACTGTGGAGATAATTCTGCAGGACGCAACCAACCCAAATGGATACCGCTGGCTCCACTATGGAATGGGGACCTGAGGCTCGGAGAAGAAATGATGATACCTGAAAAGTGCCACCAGGTCCCCTGACTCCAGTGACCCTTTCCTTGCTGCTTTTCTCATGAAGGCTAACTATAAATGACAGGCAAAAATATTTAAAAATATGCAACTGAGCAATACCTACCACCACCCCTCGCCTCCAACACACGTTTTGGGGAACGGTCGAATGGTCCTTCTACTGTCTTCTTGCCCTGCCCCTCAGTTCCCACAACACAGGATCTCTGCTTCTGTCTTGGTCCCCTGGCCAAAGTACATTGTCACGCACTTCACCCCCAGAGAGAATGTCCCTGTGATCGTCCTCCCATCCTGCCAGCCCGGGCCTGCCCATCTCTTTGGTTCTTCCATCCAGTTACCACCACCTTGGACCCCCAGAGCTCCCTGCACCCAGTCTGGCAGTCTTCTGGGCAGGCCTGAAAACATTCAGTTTGTGAATGTTTGGGAAGGAACGGGTTCTTATAATCGTCTTGCTGTTCTGGCTTCTGGTCTAAGATTCCTGTCAAGGAGTCACTGTGTTCTTAGTTTCTGCTTTTATTCTCAAGAATGTCCAGTCATTTGAATTATTTCTTCAAGGTGGATTCAAGAAAATTAGTAAATTTGAAAGCTTCTGATACATATTGCCAAACTGCTTTCCACCAAGGCTTTGTTTTGTTTTTTAGACAAGGTTTCTCTGCGTAGTTCAGACTGACTTTGACCTCACTATACAGGCCAGGCTGAGGCGACCCTCCCGCCTCAGCCTCACTAGTGCTAAGATTACCGGTGTGCATGCCACCACATCTATTTAGTGATTGTTGAGAATTTCACAATACCAGCTCTGGGGTTTAGCATTAAAATTTTTCCTTGGATAGTTTAGCGGGCAGTGATGTCTGGATACATTTTCCAGGATACTCACTTCCCATCCTTCACTCAGTTTGTATCTTTCACTCAGTTAGTAACCCTCGGCTCACTCCTCTTCCTGTGTACTGAAGGAGTGTGCGCTTTCTCTCTGTGTGGGCATGCGGACACACCCCCTTGGGCCCAAACCCTGCTGCCCCAGAGTGTTTCTCCACAGCGGTGGATTTCAGACTTTATAGCCTAGCAGAACTTTTTCTTAACCAACTTCACAGACACTTTTTAATATGAAAACATTAACAAGTAGCCCTTGAGGGGAGGCCTAGGGCAGCACCCCCTGTCCCCACTCGCAGCCCCTCCTGCCCTTCCAGAAACTTCAGTCTTACCTGAGAAGGGGCCACTCAGACCTTGTTGCCCTTCCTTCTCAAGAGGGGAGGTCGAGGTGGTCGGGACCTGAAAGGAAATGAGAGGTTCACCGAGGTGACAGAACAAATCTCCGGAACTCAACCTGCAGCCACCCGGCAGCCAGAACAGGTGAGCCAGATACAAAGGCCAAGGAGCCCCACCTGCCCCGGAGGCGCTGCCACACCCTCACTGTCCTCGCCAGGGCCAGGGCGTAGACGCGGCCGTCCCACAGACCAAGTGCAGCCGGAGGGGTGAGGGCGGGGTTGTGCAGAGCCGGGGGCGGAGGGCGGACTAGGGGTGGGCGGGCTCTGCGGTGGACAGTCGAGCCCTCCTAGCGGACAGCTGGAAGAGAATTTTGAGCCCCGGCGGCTGCAGGCCTGGGCTGATCTTATAGACGAGACCAGCACTATCTGAGCGTTCCCCTAGAGCTTCGTGTGATCTCCGCTTCCAGTATGGGAATGGGGGTGGGAGCTGAACGGGGAGAGGGCGGGGCGAGGGGGGAGACCGTGTCTCCCGAGACGGGGGTGGGTTCGGGGAGGAGGCTGCGTCTCGGGGAAGAACCAGAGGGATTTGGCTGCGGGGGGAGGAGAGGCTCGGAGGGAACACTTCATGAACCTCTTAGAGGGACTTTGGAGGTGACGGTTGGGAGGACACACGTATGAGCCGAGGTCTTCGACTAGATGCCACAGGCTCTCTGCACTCCACCCAACGGAGGGACCCTGGCACTACACTCTAGGAACGCGGCCTCTCACGCCTGGGCCCTAGTCGGTGCAGCAGGTCCTGCTCCTCCCGCTCCACCGCCAGGCCTCAGGTGCTGGCCCCGCCCTCTGATCCCTTGCCCCGCCCCCGACCTCAGGCCCCGCCCCCGGCCTCAGGGGCCATACCGGCTCTTTAGTCCTGCCCCCTGTCCCAGGCTCCATCCCCAAGCCGCCGGCCGAATCCTGGGCAGAAATCAATTTCGTTTTCAAAGTCAACCTCTGCCCAGCGCAGCCCTCCCAGCTCCATTTGTGCCTTCCGTTTCTCCAGCTAGTTTTGCTGCCCGGCTCAAAGTCAGTAAGGCTACCGCATTTCCCAAGCTTCTTCCGGACCACGCTCCGTCCTTTCTGTGCAGTTGTTTTGCAGATTACCCAAACTAAGTGTTTGAAAAGAATCCAAAATCTGGACCCCCATCTATATTCTCTGTCTCCTGGCCAGAGATCTTGCAGAAGCTCTGGCAGCATGTGTCTTCTCACAGGAAAAGTTTGCTCCCTTCTGATTCGGAGCAGAGGTCTTTGGACCCAATGCCGCAGGTTCCCTGCACCTCTGAGTCCCACATAGGGAAGGTCTGGGCTCCTGTGACCAGCAGCTGGCAGTCCTTGGCAAGTTACCTCTGAACCCCCAACTCCCCACCCAGAACACTGGGGTTCAACAGGGGCTCTTGGATGACCATGGTCAGCATCCAACAAGCATCAGTACTTGGGGTTCCCAGATCACAGCGAGGAGGCCAGAGCTCACAGGTCCATGCACTATTTAAGGTGACCCGGTGGCCCGAGTTTGCATGGAAACACCCCAGCTTCCTCCCTCAGCTCAGTAGCTGGCAGGCACCCTTATCCCCCAATAGCCCTGGATGTCCAGTCTGCTGGGAAGGCAGAGGGTGGCCTGTTGTCCTGGTTTCTGGGGGAGGTCCTACCCATGTCCCTAGGAAGTTGGCCTCATCCTTAGTAGGCAGATGACCCGCGTGCATGTCTGTCTCTCCCTCTCTTCTGCTTCTGGGCTGTAATGACCCTAGACTGGAGGCTAGCAAGTCTCTGGAAGTGGACATAGGAGGCAGTCCCCCCACCCCAGTCCCCATGGCCCCTCTCCAACCAACGGGGGAGGAGCGCACCCCTCATCTCTCAGAATTTTGTCAAGCAGTTTTTGGCCTGACTACTCCCCAACTCACCCACCAGCTGCACAGCTCTACCACCCACTTTAAAACTCTTGGGAGAAATCCCCTGCTTGTATTTTCAAAACAGAATTAAATGACAGGAACTGACTAACTAGGGAGGGGTTCCTGAAGGGAAATGGAATATCCCCAGCTTGACTTTATAGGTCCTTTTCCTTTCTCCTGTCAGATCATTGATATTCTGAGCCAGCCCTTGTTTTGAAATAGGCACTCCCCTGTCCTTTCACAAACTACAGCCTTTTTCCATCTTTGAAAATAAGATCACATCAAGTCAGGGATTAGAAATAGGAAAAATTCAATCAAAGCCTCCCTCTGCCAGCTACACCTCTCGATATACTCCCAGGTGAGTGGAACCAGCTCCCGCCACAGCTCTGCTCAGCAGCATCATTCAGAACGCACCAGTCACCAGTCGGAAGTGGTGAAACAGAAGGACCTTTCATCCCCAGGGGAGCTGGGCCTGCTGCGCTGCTCTCCTGGCTCCAGAAGCTGCCTGTGCTCCGTCTGAGTTGGGGCCTCTGACTTAAATAGGCAGCGGGAGTGGGGCAGGGCGGGCCTGGGGGGCGGGCATGGAAAGTGGGCGGTTTATCCAGTACAGCAAAACAGTGTCTGCAGAGCCAGCAGCAGTGGTCCTCAGCGCACGCCTGCCTGGCTGCCTGTCCACCAGGAGGCCTCAAGCCCACAGGCCCCTAGACCGCAGACAGGCACCTTGAGTGACCCCAATGGACCTGCAGTGCCAAGTGACACCATGTGCCTGGGCATACTCAGTGCTGTCAGGTTCCTGAAGGCTCACTCCTCTCTGGGTAGGACCAGCCGTAGACTTGAATAGACCTGCTTCCCAGAACCAGTGTCAGGATACCTCTCCAAGCCTGTTTCTACTTTCTTAACGTGAGGATAATAGTGACTTCAGAGATACAGAAATCATGTTTGCAAAGGGTCTGGCAGCCCAGGGGCTGACTTATTTATCCAAATGGTCATACTGAAGCCAGATACCTTCAGGGAGACTCAAGGCCAGAGAGACTGATGATGTACCCCACGTTGGACAGGCCTCTAGCTAAATGTCAGGGTCAGATTTCAAGTAGATCTAAGTTTTCCTTGCCGCATGCTACAACTGAAGCTTGGGGTCAGTGGGGAGCAGCTGCTGACTTGGCAAAGGAGTCCCCCCTAGGTCCCTAACAGTAAGGGAAGGCAAAAGGATGGGCATACCAGGTGTCTGTGAATTTGGTTGAGACCTTGGGTGTAGGGTATGGGGTGTGCAGAAGTACCCCAGAGTAACTGGCGGAGACGGCCAGTGAGCTTCCCCCTCAGACCTCGAGGGTCTCCAAGGAGCACCGTGGGGAAGTGAGTGTCTCACTTGGTTGGCTCAAATGAATCATCCTGTGAGTGGGGAAACAGCCTGTGTCCCTCCCTCCTGCCAGTGAACAGAGGTTAGGATGTCGGCGAGAAGGCAGTTAAGACAAAGCAGTAGTTCATTTTCCATTTCTACCCTTAAAAGTATACATAAATCTGCTAATAAATAATTGGAGTCACATGTAAGAATCTGACCTTCATAGGAAAAGTGTACATTTTCACCTTCATTTATAAAATGTTAACTCATTGCCCTCAAAGAGGTAGCCAAATAGAGGGCCTGGATCTCTGTAGTTGGAATCAGAAAGCAAATTAACTTTGCCTTAAGCACTGATGAAGGAGAAGCTGAGGTTCCTGATTACTACGGGCTGAGTTAATCTGCTAGTCATTAACTGTCCTGTATCTGTCCCAGGTCTGAGACCCTTTTAGGTGTTTGGACCACAATGGCAGGAGACACACGGAAAAAGCAGGTACTTATGAGCCTAGTCTGGGTTCAAATCCAGCTCTGAGCAACACTGGGTTGCAGTTAGCCTCTCTGAGCCATCCTTGGGTTTCTACCATGTGACAGCGCTGGTGGGAGAATGAGATGAGATGGTGTTGCTGAACACCCTCAGTAGTTGTTCAGTGACCTGTTGTCCATTTTGGAAAGATAATTCTGCAAGGAGCGTGGGGCGGGCAGAACAGGAGACAGGAGGGCCAGTGCCATAGCTGAAGCAGAGACAGCAGGGCCAAAAGAGTGAAGAGAGAGGTCACATATCTGGGGACACCTGGGGTGGGGGAGAGACAGAATGTTTGGGTCTCTCGCCCCAAAGTCATATGTTGAAACACTAACTATGCCTGTATTTGGAGACAGGGCTTCTGAGGAAGTAATTAAGGTGAAATGCAGTCATAATGGGACTTTGATCTGGTAACATTAGTGCTCCTCTAAGAAGAGACACCAGAGAGCAGGCTGCTCGAGGAATTATTGAGCTCTCAGGAAGAGGAGCCTCACCAGAAACTGAAGCAGCCATAACTCTGACCTCAAACTTCCAATCTCTAGGACTGAGAGAAAGTGCATTTGGGTGTTTTGTTTTGTTTGTCTTTTTTGAGACAGGGTCTCACTATGCAGTTCATACTGGCCTTGAGCTCACTTTGTAGCCCAGGCTGGCCTTGAACTCACAGTGATCCTCCTGCCTCAGCCTCCCAAGTGCTGGGATTACAGTTCTGTGCCAGCACACTTCGTTTATTTTTGTAAAAATTCAAACATCCACCTTTGCATTTATTTATTCATACACACATACATGCATACATACTGGGAATCAAACTCAGGACTTCACGCTTGCCAAGCAGGCACTGTGCCTCTGAGCTCTGTCTCTGGCCCCACCTTTGCTTTTAAAAAGTATAGTTGCATACAAATGCCTCCCAATTTGTATTAGACTTTGTTTTTCCCTACTTGGACAGGCTGCATCTTGTTTAGGAACATAACTGACACTGGATTAGAAGTCACATGTGTGGTTAGAATTGTACATTTTTTCTTGAGGCTCATTTTGTTTTTAATATCTGTAATGTCACTTTTCTTGTTATTCTTATCAAGTTTCAGAAGAGCATATCTCTCCTCACTCCAGCTTGTTGGATAATTTGTAGTTCAAAATTTTAACCAGCAAATGGTCATTTGTTTTCCTTATAGTTAATCTTTTTTTTTTTTTTGAGACAGGCTCTCGTTATGCAGTTCAGGCTGGCCTTGAGCTCACTTTGTAGTCCAGGCTGGTCTCCCAGCAATCCTCCTGCCTCAGCTGCCAGAGCGCTGGGATTAAAGGTGTGCGCCACCACGCCCTGCTCTTTATAGTTAATCTTCAAAGGCACCACCTGTGTTCTTTAGCTTTAGGCTGTTTTCTCATTGCTGGAAACTTGTATTATTTCTTTCCTAGTGTTTCCCTTATTGTGTGCTTACTTTAAGGCTATGATACCATATCCCATTTTCCAAGTCTGTTATGTGCTCCTCTGTTTTCTTTGTCCACATTTCTGGTTTAATGCTTCACGACATTTCTGATTTCTTTGTTCTGTTCTTTCAGCTTTGCTTATGACTCCTTCCAGGTGTTTCTCAATTCCTTTTTCATTTTCATCATGGAATTACAGCCACTTTTTTTTCTTATCTGTTTTTGATTGAAACTTTTGGGGGCTATTTCTTTCAAAGTGGCTGTTATGCAGTTCATCCTATTTGTTCATAAGACTCTTCAGAATCTATCATTTAAAAACCAAATAAATCAATGTTTTTCAATTTCCTACTATTTCCCTCCCAAGTTTAGTTCAGAATTCGGAATTCTTCGGTTAGAACCTCTTTGGGCAGTTTCTCACTAATTCATTTATTCTATCTTGTTCCAAAAAAGAATTAAATGATTTAAACTTTATTCTATGTAGAATAAGAGACTTTTTTTTAAGCAGTAAGGAAATTATTGCTGGGCCCGGGGATATAGCTCAGTGTCACAAGCTCCTGCCTAGCAAGCACAAGGTCCTGAGTTTGATTCTCGGTATCAAAAAAAATTATTGCTAAGAGACAACAAAGGCAGAAAAGAAGACAGGCAGCCAGGCGGAGCTAGGGATAGGAGGAGAGTTGAGGTGAAGCCTCTTCAGCATGATGGTGGGCCTGGAGGGCCTGCATCTTATAACTGAGGCTTGTCCTATTGACTTTTGCTGGTAGTGCTGAAATGTCTCTGTTTTAAGTTTCTGCTTGAATGGTACAAGGGCTGTGACTCACTCTGCCAGTCCCCTGAGTGGGAAATGCTTATTTGTTCCTGATGAGGGTGGAACTGAACAGAAACAGAGGTGAGATATACAGGTGATGGTGTGGGCTGGTTGCATGTAAACAGTGTAACAGTCACCCCAGCCCCAATCCTCCCAAAGTCAGTATTGATTGAGCAGCTAATTAGCTGTGTATTTCCTGTGCTCTGAATCAGAGATTCTCCCAGTTTTGGGGGGCAAGTGTAATCCGGTCGAGGGGAAGGTTTCTCCAGCTCCCTGTTCCCACAGAACTCCAGAGTGGCCTCATTTCACACTTCTCTGGAGCCAGATTTTCAAATGACAGATTGATTGCTGTATGGGTGGTTACCAAAAAAGAATCTATTTTATTAGCTGTTTGTCTTGCAAAGTGAAATGGTTTTTTAGAACATTATCAAAATGTCATTGTCTTGGGGTTTAGAACGTGTCCTCCAGTTCTTGGGGAACATCTCAGTCCCCCAGGTGAAGAGCTGTCACGCCACGGTCCAGCCAAAACCCTTGCATCAGGGCAGGTGAGTTCATGACCTGCTGCTCTGGCCTGGACTCCCTCAGTGAGTGGCTCTGCGGGGCAGCCAGGCCCCAGCAGACGTCTCTGAACCTCATCCTGTGCCTAAACTGCCTTCTTTTTTTTTTTAATACAAGGGAAATAAAAACCTAGTGATTTATACACATGAAAGTATCTGCATTTTCTATTTAAGGAGGAAATAGAAACATCCCGTTTACTTGTTTTTTTTAAATTGAAAATAAGGAAGTATATTAAAGAATTAAAAGTTTTGTTCCCTGGGGCTGGGGATGTAGCTCAGTGGTAGAGTACATGCCTGGCTTGTGTGAGGCCTTGGGTTCCATCCCATGGCCCTGGGGATTGAGAGACAGGGAGAGAGAAAGTGAAGGGCAGACAGAGAAAGAGAGAGAGAGATGGAGAAGGGGCAAAGAGAATTTGGTTTCCTACAGTGATAGTAAAAGAGACACAGAGAAGCTGCTGATGGAAATCAGGGCGCCCTCAGCTGAGCACAGCTTTGGGCCGGCTGCCCACCCTCAGCAGGTGACACTGTCCTTGGCCCCTCCTGTGCCATCATCCAGTCCTGTCCAGAGTCAAAGCCAACTGCTCCCAGCTCTCAAATCCACTTCCCGTCCCTGCTCCCCACTTGTCCTAGCTGTCACCTCCCCCTAGGCCTCTGCACTTCTCCAGGTCTCCCTCCACCCACAGGATAAACTCCTCCCCCTGGCCTGGTTTGAGGCCCTTGCTGATCAGACCCTGCCCTCTCTGCCTCATTTCTGCCCCTCCCTCTTTCTCCAGCAGCCCCCCTAGAATATGCTATGGTCTTCACGCCTCCATGCCTTTGCACATGCTGTCCCCTTTGTCTGGAACACCCTTCCTGGGCACTCCACTGGCACCTACCCTCATGGCTCAGTCATAAAGCTGTCAACCCTCTCCTCAGTCACACACACACACACACACACACACACACACACACACACACACACAGCTTTGTACTGCGGCCTAGAGCCCTGAGCACCAAGCACAGGGCCTGGTCCCTGAGAAGCACTTGGGGAACCTTGGTTGAATTAATAAAATGCTTTCTAACCAGGCTGGCTCAGGTCCCTCTGTGCATACTAGGGCAACAGGAGCTGTGAGAAACTGCTCCCAATTGTTCAAACTAGTGAATCAGTTAGGCTACTTGTTGTAAAAGCAGATGTGTGAAATGGGAGGCTTCAAAGTTAAAAGACCCGTGTGAAGTCACGTGTTGGTGATGTTTGCACCTATAGCTTGCTGAGGTCACCATCATCAATATTTGGGGGGCACCCACTGTGTGCTGGGCGTTGTGCATGGACTTTTTTGTTTAAAGCCCGGGGAGGCTGGATGGTCCTGTTCCCATCGTCAGAGAGCAGAACAGGCCCAGCGTAGGGTGGGGGCTGAGAGGGCTGGTCCAGAGTCACACAGCTAGAGTGGCAGAGCTCCCTGAGTCTCTGGGTGAGACTTATCTGCTGCCCCTTCCTGGTTAGGATTCTGACAACTCAGGGCTCCCTAATGCACAGAAAGAGGCACTCACAGGCAAGGAAGGAACACCCTGCGGTGGAAAGCCAGCTAGCTACCACTCTGCCCTCTCCTGACAACCTAGTCTGTCCCAGAGGGATTTGAGGTAGATGGGCCATTACTTGCCCTTAACAGCCGGGTGTGCACAGGTCCACCGCCAGCAGCCTGTCAGAGCAGAGAGCTGGGGGAGGGGCTCAAAGGTGCAGACCCAGCAGGCCCCAGGTACACCTCTGGGCTGTGGGCTGTGTGGCCCTGAGTAGAGAGGTGGGAGGGGTCACCCTCGTCCAGCCCTGTGTCTCTCACTAGGTCTGTCGTCCTTGTCCCTCCATCCTCTCTGTACACACAAGCCACCATGAGCTTCCCACATGCAAGCCTGAGCACCGTCCCGGCCTGAGCCATGTTCACTGTCCCTGGCAAGGTCTCTAGCTGTACACACTCTCCACTCCCAACTCGGTATTTGCCAGTCTTGTTTGTTTTGAGACAGGGTTTCTCTGTGTCGTTGAGGCTGGCCTTGAACTGACTATGTAACAGAACTGACTGTGGTGGTCCTCTTGCCTCAGCTTCCTGAGTGCTCAGATTGCAGGCATGTGCCACCACGCCTGCCCCACGAAGGCAACTTTGTCCTCGCCTGCTTGTGTCTCCGAGCCCCTTTGGGGGCCTTTCCTCAGCCAGGACCTCCCTGCCTTGCCTGGCTCCTTCTCATTACAGGTCTTAGGTGAAGAGGCTGCTTCTCTGTGGAGAGCAGCAGCAAGGCCTCCTGCTGGCAACAGCCATTGCTCCCAGCATGACTCAGGAGAGCTCTGGAAGGGCTGGGCCCCGCCTCCAGGTTCAGACAGTCCTGGCCCCATGCAGACAGGTAATGTGACGGGGGACAACAACCGCGTTGAGGACTATGCCCCAAACTCATCTTTCCAAATGGAGATGCCCAATTTGGTTCCAAAATGTTGCAGTCTCGTGGGGGGAGGAAGACCTCTGCCGAAGCCACAGGTGTTCGCAGGGCGGCAGGTGGGAAGAAAAGGGGGTCAGGAACAGACCCTTGGAGTTCATCTCAGTTTTGGATTGGTGAGGAAAGAAAGACCCAAAAGAGCCCTGGGAAGAGGAGAAGATTGCAGGAAGGTGGCTAAAATGTAGCACTGTTTTTATTTAGTTTTCTTTTTTTCTTTTTCACTTAGAATAGCTAGAAAAGAAGGGCCCTGCGTGGCAGTTCCCAGGCTGAGAAAACCATGTGTCAAAGTTGTGGTTCAGTGCTTCACTCTATTTTTAACCTCCTGACACTACCTCTTTGAGTCCTGAGGAGGGATCCTGGCCTGAGGTGCCCTGAGCCGGCGCCTCCGAGGCCCATATGGTCAGCCCTGGCCTCCTCCAGAAACCATCCCCAAGCTGGCTTTTCTCTTGTTTTGACCAGAAATAAATGCACCACATAAGCATTCTCAGGCAATCTTGAGGGATGTGAA
The DNA here is from genome assembly GCA_004027595.1 of Dinomys branickii. Lineage (NCBI taxonomy): Eukaryota > Metazoa > Chordata > Mammalia > Rodentia > Dinomyidae > Dinomys > Dinomys branickii. Next base: position 19,846 of record PVLD010013011.1, on the reverse strand, counting down.
CATAAATTTATCCCACAAAATGCTTTTGTTTCCTTTCTTCCATTTAAAGTTGAGTTTTTGTTCACATTAGTTACATTAAAACTGGGCAGTAATTAATGTTCCTAAAATAGAATCTCCACATTCTCAAGTTTAGAAAGCAAAACCACCTAGGAATGAAAAAACGTGGCCATATGCGAAATGCCAGTGCATTAGCCACAGTCTTTTATGAGTCTTTCAGTGGAGAGCGCCTGTCAAGTGGGATTTGTGGCAGAGCACACAGCGGCGTGGCAGAGGGTGTGTCTGTGGTTGCTTTTCATTCTGTCCCCTTCTAGGTTAAGGAAGCCTTTGACATCTGTGGCCAGGCGCTCTGCGTGTTTGCCAGCCTTTAATTACATTTCTTTTTAAAAATATTGATAAACAGTTCCTCTTTGATTCAAACGTTTACAAACACTGAGCCTATATAGCTGTTGGCTCTGAATAAAGCGATCAAATCCTCAGGCCTGCTCAGGTGGGACTTCCTCCTGAGCCCCTCGGTTCTCAGACTCGAAATGCTGGAGCCAGAGGAGCACCATTCTGCATGATGGTGGTGGGGGAGGCCACTTCAGGATTCAAAATCAGGCCTGGCCAGGCTGCATGGCCAGGCCTCACTGTCCCCAGATGGGGACTTCTGTCTTCTCCCACTGCCCAGCTCCACAGCCTGGACGTGGCCCAGTGACACTGCCACCCCTCCCCCAGCACCTGTCTACTCCCTGGGATGAAGGGGGTGAGGACTGGAGGGATCCCTTCTAGACCCACGGGGTCCAGGAAAGGGTGCCTCCCATCCCATCCGCGGACGCCCATGCAGAAGGATTTTCCAGGACCCCCAGCAGCAGCTGCTGTGATACGGGTGGGTGGGTGATGACTCAGAGCCCCATCAGCTAGATCTTGCCTACACTACCCAGCTGCCCCGTGCTCACTGGTTGGGCAGGTTGGACAGCGGCTGGGTATCGCCACTGCCGCTGTAGTGACCATGCCAAGGGAGGAGCCCCTTGTTGAAATGAAGCCCACATCGAAACAAACCCAAAGTCCTGTTTCGTCTCAGCACTGAGACCAGACTAACCCCGCAGCTCCTCCACTTCGCCTCTCTAGTTCTCAGCACCAGTGTTGAGTGTCACCACACCTCCCCACTGGACACCACCACGGGACAGCTACTATCAGAGGCACTGGTTTCCAGACCAGGGGAAGCCTGCTGCCCAAGACCACAGTGAAGGGGGTGGGATTTGAACCCAGATTCCTCTGACTCTAAAACCAGTGTTCTTTCAGTTCATCCTGCCCTAATGCCTCTTGGTCCTGCTTCTTGCTTTCAGCAAACTGTCAAAGCGCTACCTCAAAACACACATGAAAAGTGACGTTGTTCTGAGTAAGGATCAAAGGTCAGTTTGTCAGTACAACCTGTTTGGACTGTAACTTTAAAAGATAAATATGGACCAGCTTGGTGACTGTCAGACCCTTCTGCTACCTCCCAGGAAATGGACTTAACCCTATTACAGGGTAATTCAGATGTAATCAGCCCCTAATTCAATATGGTGGCTCTAAGTAACATTTATCAAGATGGAGAAGCTGGTCTGTGAGTTAGATGACAGTGGTGGTACCATCAAACTCAGTCAAGAAGATTCAACTTGCACCTTCCGGCATCTTTCTAAAAATTAAGTGGGAGAAATAAGCTTTTCAGTATTATATGCTACAGGCACACAAACTTGTTACACCCCAGGCCCAGAGGGGGAGATCTTTCAGACTGGTCTTGCATGCACTTGCAGCCTCCTTCTGCCGTAGTCATGTCCCCAAACCCTGACGAAGCTGCCTAGATATGTAGAACACTGCTTTGCTCAGAAATGAACATAGAGGTGGGTGCAGTGGTGCATACCTGTGACCTCAGCACTCAGGAGGCTGAGACAGGAGGATTACAAGGTCAAGGGCAGCCTGAGCAATTTAGATCTTGCCTTAAAATAAAAAGGGGTGTGGATGTAATTTAGTACCCCCGGGGTTCAATCCCTAGTACTGAGAAAAAACCAAACACAAAACCTAGGAAATCACCCAGGATGCAGGACTGGCCATTCCAGCTCCTTCTGTGCCCAAGGTTTGTAACTGGAAACACATGTGTGGCAAACTTTTGGCCAGCTCTGAGCAGGACAAATTTATCTTCCAGTTGGGGGTTATATTCCTGAATGAGATACCAGCATCCAATCATGAGAAGCTCTGACCAGCTGGAGCCTCAAACATTGTCACAGTACCCGCTGGGTAATACACCCAGTCACTACTCATCAGATCTCTGGAAGGGTGCCCTGCTCCTTCCCATAGGCCAAATAACAATCAGATTATTAGACAGATTTTTTTCAGATGATTTGATTGGATTTTTTGAGGCAGGATCTCAGTATGTAGTTAGGCTGGCCTTGAACTCAGTGTGTAGGTCAGGCTGGCCACTTAGTCTCCCAGGATTACAGCTGTGTGCCACCATGTCTGGCAGGGATTTGTTACTTTTGTACTGAACTCTTGTGCCCCATTACTGGCCCCTGGCCTTCAGAGAACTGCCAGGTATTGTCCTCTGTGAGGTGCTGGGATCCAGAGCTTCGATCTCAAGCTCAGTTCAGCCTTGGGACACCGTTCCCAGGTGGCTCCTGCACCCGGTTGGAAGTTTAAAGAAGGAAGAGCAAGGTCTTCGAGTCTGGGATGTGGCGTTGATCACAGGAAGGAGAGAGGCTTCTTGGAAAGGTGTGCAGGGCAGAGAGGCAGCTTGGAAAGGCCTGGCCCTGGGCCTCTGTCCACTGCCTCTTGCTCCTGCTCTCTCCCCACCTGCTAAGTTCACCGAGTGCTGCTCTGTATCACTGACCATGCTGGGCATTGCACAGGCAAAGCTGTAATCCTTGCAGTCCTCCTGCATTCTCTGAACAGCTGCAGAAACTCAGAATCTTGAACGAACCACTCAGGCCAGTGGGAATCAGATCTGGAACTAGAACTCTGACTTGTCAGGTTCCAAAGGCTGGGACTCATCCTCTCCTGTCTCAGCCCCCCTGAGGTGACACAGTGGCTGGGGGAGGGTTGTCTCCTATTGAGGGGTGGGTGCACTTGAGCCAAGGATGACTCACTTGCGGAGTGACTGGACTGGATGCTCCCAGCAGTAGGGCACCAGAGGGGTTTTTCTGAGCCATTGCCTTACTTTGTGCTGCACACCCAGTGGCAATGTCCGGCAGCGAGGGGGAAATGCATGGTCTCAGGTTGGCCTGCTGGGGCCTGAAGAGGAGGTGGGACCGATCACGGCATGTATAGGAGACAGCAGGGGTCATGGGGTAAATGCTGCTACAGGAAGTGTGTAAGAGAGGGCCCGGGACTGGGAGACTGTGGTGTGGGGACGAAGTGAGGCCAGACCTATGCAGAGCAGGCCAAGCAGCTCCAGCACTCCCAGCTCTACCCTTCCAGTTCTCTCTCACCCTGTCTGTCCATCCTCCTGCATTCAGGCCTCGCCTAAAAGCCTAACGCGTGGGATCAACACCCAGTAGGCTGGTGCTAAGAAAGGCAGTCCTGGTCCTACTGTGGAAGTTTCAGGCAGTGCGAGGTACAAGACAGGCCAGATGTTCTAAAAGGCATCTTTAAAGTATCCGTATAAACTGTTTATCCAAACATCTTTAGAATCTTGGCAGAGCAAATGTGCCAAACAGCCAAGACACTGGCAGGTTCTAGTTTGTCTTTGCTCTTACGGCTTTACATCCAGCTCTCCTTCCTGACGCCCGCCCAGCTGACCGGCAGCAAGGCCAGACCCACACCGGACCCACTGCACAGACAGCAGTGGGAGCCACAAAGAAGTAACAAGTTTCCACAGACTCCTGCTGCAAGCTGCCAGAGGCACACGCTGTCCTCCAGACCTCCCAGAAAGCTCCAACTTCCTTCGTCCCCGGGGCCTGGCTAGTGACCTCCCTGATTCCCGAGTCCTCCTTTCAGATTCTCATTTCTCCTGTGATTGATAGGGTCTAATTCCTAGAATATGTCCTTGATTTCATCACACCTGTGGTGGCTCTGCCTCTACTATTCCACTTTGCCTCTCCAGGCCATGGTTTCTCTTCCTATCAAATGAGGTTGGTGTGAGACCTACAGACCCTGGAAGGGGGCTGCATAGGCCAGGTGCTAAGGGCCATAGTCTGTGGTTGGTTCTATGGCATGTACATTGGTTATAATCAGAGGACCAGTTCTAGGCCTAAGTCATGATGCAGCTAGGAGTCCCACAGAGCAGGCCTGCCAGAGGTGCGGGACCTATTTAGGCTGGTAGAGAATGAGCTGAGCATCCGACCAATGGTCTGACTGATCAGGGACCTGATAAAGTAAAGGTTGTATCACCCCAGTGGGCCCTCTGACAGTGTTTGAGGCTCCAGCTGGTCAGAGCCTTTCCCGATGGACGCTGGAATCTCAGAAATGTAAATCACAGCTGAAACGTCATTCCTCTAGGAAGGCGGTGTATGCTGAGCTGGGAGCCTTCCAGGAAGATGCTGAGAAGGGCAAGAGTGGCTTGTCGGGACCGAGATGTTCTCTGCCAACTTGCTGCAGAGGCTCTGTTCCTGTAATGATGAGCTGGTCTTGCCTCAGAGACTGTAGAGTGGATCTGCAGACGCTGTGTCAGGGTGCAACACATACAGCCCTGTACTGCTTCTGGCCCCGGTGCCTTTACCCCTGCTGTAATGCTCTGCCCTCCAATGTCCACGTGGTTCTCTCCTTCACTTTATCAGGCCCCCAATCACATGTCACCTCCTTGGAATTGACTTCCCTGGCTACCCTGCACAACTCCCACTTCCATGCGACTTCACCCTGTACCCACTTTCCTGCTTCATTTTTCTTTCCAAAACATCACCGCTTAGACTACAGGTTTCTATATCATCTTTCTTCTCTCACTAGACTATAAAGCCCCAGGAGGGCAGGGGTCCAGTCTGGTTTTTTACTGAAATGTGTGACATCCAAAACAGTGCCTGGCTCAGAGTAGACATCAACACAACTGTGCTGCAGGTCATTACTGACGTCAATGTAAAAAGCAGAGGCTTAGCCTGCGTGGTGGTGCACGTCTGTAATCTCAGCACTCAGGAGGCTGAGGCAGGAGGATCGTTGCGAGTTCGAGACCAGCCTGGGCTACAACGTTAGCTCAAGGCCGGCTGAGCTGCATAGCGAAAGCTGTCTCAAAAAAAAAAAAAGCAGTGGTTTAACTTGCCCCTGCCTCTGTGTTCAAACACCAAAGACTGAGATCCCAGCCCTACAAGCAGACTGCTTCTCTGCGTCAGAAGCACCAGTTTGCTCCATTAAGTGCCTAGCATGAATTAGAGCCCTTTTCAATCTTTTCTTCTAATCATTACTCTTGATCATGGGATCTGTAACTATTTTGGAAGTGGGTTTGCTGTGATTAAATTCTTTCTAATCCTTTATGGAAAACAAAAGTTTTCAATGAAGTGAATTAGAGTGGATTTGCTGAGGTTTGATTGTTTGCACAATAATTTTATCCTGGCTTATTTCAAAACCAGGACTACTCTGATGGGTCTTCCTGGGGAGGAGGGGAACACATCCCCATTCTCACGGACAGCACTTACGCAGAGCCTGTGACTAGAGAGGTGACCACACACACAGGAACACTGGTGCCCAAGCCCCTGAAGAGAGGAGCTGTCAGAGGGCCGGTGCACTTTGTTTGGTGGGGAACGCCAAGTCCTGGTGAGGTCGGGGTGTGGCTGGGAAGCTGGGCGGAGTTACGACCCCTGGTTTCCTCACTGATTTCTCCCAGATTTTGCATCAGCCACAGCTTACCAACCTCAAGGGTGAGTGTGTAAAGGTTGAGATGAAAGGAAGTTCTGGCAAGCAACCTTCAGAAGTAGGACTGAAGGGACATGTTGGGGGTCCTTCTGTGAGGGGTTCCAGCCTACCTGCCATTGAGGTGCTAGCCCCAGAGCCCGTCGTGTTTGCAGCACAGCCCTGTACAGAACCAGGGGGCATCATGGCAACCTGAGAGGCTATGAGGCAGGAAAGGAGGCTTCCCATTTAAACTGGAAACCAAGTCTGACGGCTTGAAGGACCTACTCCAGTGAACGAGGACACTGTGTCGGAGCTTTCCCTCTTGACAACTCCAGAAGTAAGGCAGCCTCGAGCTTCCTCTCTGTAACCCTAGTTATAAGTGCCTTAACTTGGCGGACCCCATGCGACAAGTTGGGGTACAACCTGACTCTTACCTAGACATGCTGTAACTCAGAAAGTGGATTTCTGTCTTCTCTGATTGGATTTTTAACTTTAGGGATTCATCACTTGCGGGATTTGCCCTCTGGGATCTACACTGAGAGATGTGGTAGAGAGCTCTCCTGAGAGGGGACATCTCTTCCCCCAGGCAGGTGTTTTGATGAGGGCTTGGGGTTGCACCCTTGGGCACCACAGCTGCTCTTCCAGGTTCCATGCCTCTGCCAGCTTCCAGCCCAGGTTTCATGCTGAGAGAGTCACAGAATCATTTTGGTCGGGAGGCCATCACGGACCCACTCACACTCAGGTGAAAATGGTGACTTCTGGTTAGGTAAACTTGTAGCCTGAAAGCCCTTTTTCTATTTCACAAATGTAAGTTATTATAGCATGGGCCCTGGAGGAATGAATTCCAGCTCAGCCACACGACAGCATACCTGTGCCACTGCCCTCACATAGTAAACCCTCGCTTTGCTGCCCTTCCTTGCTGGGTATAATTTGGAGGCTGATATGTCGCATTCCCCCTCACTTGGCTGGGCCTTACCCCTGCAGTGGAAATCTAAAACCATTACCTGCCTGCAACCTGAGACTTAGTGAGGGCTAACATGGGTGGAGCACATTCCTCATGCCTGGCACAGGGCCAGGAGGTTTAGCTCACTTAATTCTCAACCCTGTCCCTGCCTGAAAAGCCCTTTAGCGTTTACTGCTTTTGTCCTTGGTTGGCAGCACAGCTGGGATCTGAACCCCCAAGGCTCTGATGCTAAGTGCCTCTGCTCTTAACCAGTCTGCCGATCTTCCCATGGGGCTTGTCTGATGATTCATTTCTTATTCCATACTCAGAGACAATGAGGCATAAACCAGAATAAAAGGAGGCCATTGTGATATCACTATTTGCCATTTATCTAAATTAGATAATAAATCATGGAGCTACTTGAAACAATATACATGTCAACCTCCTGAAGATTTAGTGATCACTCAGAACCATTTGATGATGTCTATGGCTTATATAATTAACACTTTCTCATAGAAAGTAGGGTATGTCTGTGAAATGGAAAAGTGAGTGAGACAAACTTAACCCAGCCCTCCTCATCCTCAGGGACAGGGCTCATGGGAGTGTTCATTTGGGAAGGCTGGGGCTGTAGGGTAGATGAACAATTCCCAGTCTTCTCTGGGCCAGTCCTGTGCCCTGGGAAAGAGAAGCCTGTCGCCTACAGTAGCAGCCAGCCAAGCTGAGTGATGCTGAGGAGCTCCAAATAACTCCCCGGCCATTCATCAGGCTCAGCATAATCAGGCATCTGCTGCTGGCATCTCCAGATGTTTGCCTTTATCAGATGTTGATGGTGTTCAGAGTTTTCACTGAGAGCCTCGTAAAAAGCTCTAACTGCTTGGGGACGTTTATTGTTCATTTTATTTGAGTTCCTTATCATGTGCAGAATGTTCCAGGCACCATTAGGAGACACAAAAGACTCAGAAAACACAGTTTCAGCGGGTGGAAGCTCACCGTAGCGTAGAGGATACACGGCCACAGACATTTACAAACATTTGCTGCACATAATCAGCTGGTTGGAATGAAAGTCACTCTCAGCTGCCCTGTCACTGAATGGGGGGCGAGTGGTGGAGGCTGAGATTTGATGGCTGCCCGAGGGAGTCTTCTAAAATAGGATGGCTGTTTGCTCATTAATGTGGTCTTCAGTACGACTGGGGATGGGTGGGGGCCAGCGATGGGGCAGAGGCTCTACCACGAAAGTATTAAAGGGGATTCACATCTTGCTTGCGGTGAGCCATGCAGGCACACTGCAATTGTGGCTTGACCCTAAATGTAGCTTGGAAGGAGGCACTGATTTATACACAGGTTGCAAAGGGCATTTAGGGAAAATCAAACATAGGCAATAAGAACTGTCCCCATTAATTCACAAGGGCTGGGGATATAGCTCAGTGGAATAAGCGCTTGCCTAGCAAGCGCAGGGTCCTGAGTTCGATCCCCAGTACCGCAAAAAAAAAAAAAAAAAAAAAAAACAGGAAAACCCATTAATTCACAAGGTTTCTATCTGAGACAGTACCGTGGAAGGACAGACAGCCCTGCCCACTGGCATAAATGAAAGTTGTCTTCTTTAAGAAAGGATAATTTAAATGATCAATCGCCTCTATGAAAGACTATTTTAAGAATATTTTTAAAAAGCAACTTCATTTATTTTCCCTTTAGTATCAAAAAAGGATTAGTGGAAGCTTACAGCAAAAGATATGACAGCGAGGTTATTAAACTAGAAACAGAAAATTGGAGCCCATTCAGAAAAGAGAATATAATATATAACCACAATGGGTAATTCTACACATGTGATCAAGATCTATATTTATTTTTGAGCTTCCTGGAACTCAAGGCAAAAAGGGAAACAAGTAACTACACAGCTCCAGCTACTAACATGAACAAAACACACTAATTCACGGGTATTTAATTATGTGTGAATGTACAAAAGCGATGTAAGGCAGTTTTGGGGAAAATGAGGGGGATATTTTAAAACTATTTAGAAAATAAACTATTTGAAATTTTGGGTGAGAGGTAAAGCCTTGGCAGGGAGGGTAGACATGCCCACTAAGACCCATATGGACCAGGGATGGGTCCCGTTTGATAGTTTATTGCTGAACGAGTGGTCACATCCTGTGCTGAGTGAGTCAAGGCGTTGGGCAGGGTCTGGCCTGCCTTTAGGTAGGAGCTGTGCTCTGTAAGTTTTGCACATAAAACTCAACCACGGCTCTATCTCCCCTGGGCTAAGACTCCCTAGAAGTCAAGAACATGTTCCTGGCCTCCTTGGGGTGTCTTCCTAGTACTAGCTGCTCTTCAGTGTTGGAGATAGTAGCTTACAAACTAAAACTACGGTATGTATCCAGAAAGTGACAACATTTACAACTTTGTGGGGGCATTTTGGGGGCTCCTGATGATGACAAGGAAATCTGCCAGCATTTTTATCATGGTGAACACCTCAGTGGGCCTGCCCACTGGGCAGCTGGGCAGTTAGGAAGGGAAGTGTTGGATAGGCAGGTCCAACTGTGATGTTGTATTTTGCTTTCGAAGGAGCCTCTGTGGCCCTTCCGGCGGCGTGCTTGCTGAGGGGTTCCACTAGGGTGGCTGAGACAGGTCTCACAAGGGCCCTGTGGGTGGTGGCTGGGCCTAGAGGGGGCAGTGGGGGAGTGGCCCTCAGTGACAAAGCTGACCTGTATCTTCTCAGCAGGCTTTAAGGGTGGGAGTCTTCCAGGCATGGGTGAAGCGAGAGGCTGGAAGGGGAGGGAAAGGGGAGGACTGAACTTAAATCAGTGGCCCATTGGGCCATCCACAGGACACCAGACTGGGCAGCTGGAACAGGAGGCAGATAGTGATAAAAAATGAGACCTATGCCAGCAGGGGACAAAGAGCAGCCAATGTGTACACCACCCTTGTCACACCAGGTCACTCGAACCAGCCACCATGTTTCACCTCTGTGCTTTATTCTGTCAAACGGAGCTTCTGGTGGCTTCCCTGCTTTGCCCTGGGAGCACCAAAGGGAAGTGGATGCGATACTCTGGGGATTCCATGACTGCGGGGTGGCCTTCAAAAAGTGCTGAGGGCTTGGAGGAGGCCCCAGCGGAAGTGATAGACATGAAAAATTCAGGAGCTGGGATCACTGGGACTTGACCACCTCTGGTCCAGAGGGGAGCGGCCGCTGCAGGGGTAAGGTTTGGCGCAGGCTGCTGGGAGGACAGCACAAAGGAAGGCATGGAGGAAGCAGACGCACTTTGGAACTTAGGTTTGAGAGAGTGGCAAGCAGCTGGGCCTGGACTGGGAGAGCTGCAGAGTTCAGAGCGGGTCAGTGCATTAGAAGGTCTGTGAATGTCCAAGGGGCACTTGTGGAGAAGAGAAACTAGCCAAAGACAACCTCATGGGGAGGGCCTGGGCTAGACCTAGACCCAGAGAGAAATAGGAAGGAGGAAGTAGGATGCAGGCTGAAAGGTGCGGTGCACAAGGACAAGGAGGCAGAGGCAGGTGCTGGGCGGAGTCGTGCCGGTCAGATGAACCTGGGGGGAGGCCTGGGGTACCTTCCTGGGAAAGAAACGAGGAAGGGAGGATCGAGGAGCGAGTGGGTGGTGCGGACTGTCAAGGTGCCCCTGAGCAGCCTGTTAGGAACTATGACCTGCTACTGGCCCAAGGTGCCGTGCCAACGAACACTGCCACTCTTAGTTACCACATTCAGTCTTTGGGAGCAGCAGGGAAAAAGTCCACAGCGAGGGTGACAGCCTCTGAGACCCACGGGTGACCACATCGCCTAACACCAAACTCAGACAAGGCCGAGATGAGGAAATTCAAGGATTTCCAGTCACACAGACCCCCGAAACCTAGATGTGAGTCCAGGAGTCTGAAGAGTCAAGATGGCCACCACAGCACCGCCAATCTCAGGGGCTCCTGTTGTCCGGAGAGGCCTCATTCACAGCCTGCTTGGTTTATCCGATACACAGTTCTGATAAACATTGTCACATGATTTCAGTTTAAAAAGGGGGAAATAAAACTAGAGAGCAAGTAGCCCTGCAAATCTCAAATGTGCACAGTCATCCCAGTGGGGAGTCAGGCTGGACAGGCATCCAACTCCCACTCAGACTGATATTCCACGATCCCCACATTTTGTAGTGAGGATCACTGAATCTCAAGTCATTACAAGATAATATCCCATTCTCATTGCTTAAGAAGGCTTGGCAGTGTGTAGTGTCTGTCCTGGAAGTTGTGCTTTTAAACATCAGGCATTTGTAGAGAAGATAGACACACATTTATTGAGCACCTACCACATACACACTATCTTAAGATCATTAACCTCCTAAGAATCCTACAAGAAACTACTACCTTTATGAGTCCATAGAATATGAAATAGACTTAGAGAACTGAGCTGGTGTATTCTAGCTCATATCACTAATGTGTGTTCGTGTGTGTGTGTGTGTGTGTGTGCTACTGAGGATTGAACCCAGGGCCTCATTGAGCTACATCCCAGCAGGCCCTTCCCACACCTTTTAAAATTTTGAGACAGGGTCTTGCTATATCACTGAGTTCCCCAGGTTGGGCTTGACTTTGTAATCATCCTGCCTCAGCCTCCCAGAGTGCTGAGATTACAAATGTGTGCCACCATGACTGGCTTCTAATGCTTTTGCATTTCACCCTCAATTTGCCTCCAGACTCGGTGAGTGCCTGTGGGAAATGCCTGCTCTTCTTATGACTTTGGGGCCTTACTATATTGCCCAGGGTGGCCCTGAAACTCCCGAATTCAATTTTCTGCCTCAGCCTTCCAAGTAGGTGGGACTACAAGTGCTACCCCTAGGGCACCCGGTCTGCTCTTTTACAATGGGCGAATGAGGCTTTGCTGGGCCCATGGGCCTGAGTTTGGTGATACTCTCTAGAGCGACGTGATAGCGGTCACTGTCCCGTCAGCTCACTAGGGGGCCTGATGTCACTGCCTTGGCCTCCTTGGCTTGGCCACTCTGAGGAATGGAGAGACTAGCCCTGCCCCTGCCCCTGCATCCAGGATGCAGCTCCCCTCGCTTCATGGGGACAGCCTGAGCTCTGAAGTCCTTGCGGTGGAGATAACCCAATGGCTGCAAGACCTCCACCCCAAGGAACGGGTGGGCTCACTTGGTCTTTTGCAAACCCCACCCCTCAGGGGACATTGCTCCCTTCTGGCTTTGATGGGGACGGCGCTTTTTATTCTTTACTCATTCAGAAAGACATATCCACTTAAGTTTATTCAAAACAGTGGAAAATCATAGAGCTTTTTGCCTGTGTAAAGGTCAAACTATGAAAAGGTAAGTGGACTTGGAGAACTCCAGGCTAGTCACAGAACATGGCAGTGCATTAGGAAGGATCCAAAAAAGGATTGAATCCTCCTTGGAAACAGCTCATAATAATCCCCTCTGTACCCTCCTCTCTCTGTTAAATTCCTGGGGTTACGTTCAAGGACACAAAGTAAGTGACTTTCAATGGGTAGAGCATGGGCTTTACAGAGCAGAAGTCTCAGATCAGAATCCTTGCCATCTACTAAGCACCAACTGTAAAACATCTCCTCCTGAGCCTCACTTCCCTCACCTGCAAAATGGGCACATTTCTTCTGTCTTGGGGTAATATCCCATTCTCATTGCTTAAGAAGGCATGGCAGTTTGTGGTGTCTGTCTGGAAGTTGTGCTTTTAAACATCAGGCATTTGTCTTGGTGTTCTTCTGAAGGGCCTGATGTGCTACCTGGCAAGGTCCAGGTGAGTGATGACTCACCCTTCCCTACGACCCTACCCAGAGATGTGGACAGGTGAATCCCGGTCAGGTCTGCTGGGAGTGCAGGCTCTGAAGAGGACACCAGGAAGAGACACCTTAGAGACAGAACCTCTGCTCTGGCCTCCTTCCCCACCCTGGCCACCTGACTCTTTCCCAGACTCTGATAGGGCTCTGCTGTACATGGACCTAGGTGACCTGTGGAGTCCTTGCCACTGGAAGATAAGTAACTGTGAGATCCCCATCACAAGGACATTTTAAAAGGGCACTTGGTAATTTAACTGCTTTTGTGAAGCCGAGCAAGTGGTGGGAGGATGGTAGAGTATTTTGAAAACATTTAAGAACTTGGAGAAAATCTTTAAGAGTGTCTTTAGGAAGATAAGGTCAGGCTGTATCCTCTCTGCTTTATCAAATCCAGGCTTCACCAATCCCGGTGGGGTAGGTCCTCTGCTCTCTCCATCAGCCACGCACTGCTGGATAGAAGCTGGGATTTGGGAGATGGAGTCAGACCGGATGCTAAGCTCTGGAAGCCCAATTTCCCAGGGGGGAATCTCTGGGGCTGGGGACCCTCTAAGCCCCACAGATGGGAGCTGGCCTTCATTTCTTGATTTGAGCCTAGGAGGAAAAGAAGGAACGGCATGTTCAAAGACCTGTAGGGGAAAAAGTGCTGGCTCTTGGGTCCGGCCAAAAGAGGTGTGGCGCAAGATGAGAGAGGTTGGCAGCAGCCTGACCCTGCAGACATCAGACCAAGTGACGTTATCTAGTTTGTGTTCTGAAAAGGTCACATGGGGTAGCTAAGAGGGGAAGGAACAGAGCTGGCAGCACTGAATAGAAGATTGCCTTGGTTAGCCAGGGACATGGTGGGGACTTCAGGAGATGACAAATCTGGAGGACTGGTGGACCAATGACTAGTGTGACGCTAGTCATAGTGACTAGTGGTAGGCCCAGGAGGTCTCAGGCTTCTGACCTGGGCAGTTGGGTGGGATGTGGCCCTTGTCTGAGGTGGGTGGGGTGGTGTGGGTTTGGGTCTCTCTGATGAGTCAGAGATAGGCAGGTCGGCCCTGACACACCTGAGGGACAACCAGATGGGCTGCCATGAGCACAGGATAAAAAATGCAGAGTTAGGGAGAGGCCAGATAGTGCAAAGTGGGCAGGAACTGAAGCCACGTGTAGATCAAATCTCATAGGGAGTACAGGGTGAGACCCAGGAGGCGAGGAGGAATCTCCTGGAGTCACTGACATTTAAGTTTGAAGAAATGGACTCTGTAGAGGAGCCCACGGTGCAGGGACAGCAGTGGCTGGGAGAGCAGGAGTGGGTCCCGAGACTGGAGTTTGTCAGGGTCACAAAGCCCGGGGAGGTCTTTGAGGCAGGGCTGGCCACTGGGTTAACCTGCAGGGGACTGAAAGTGGCCCTGCCTGATCAGCAGTGTGCAGTCCTAGCTGTGGTTCCTGGACAGAAGGTTCAAAGTGGGCTTCTTGGGGGGTTCCCAGGAGGTCTGTCTGGGGACACTTTATGCTAGGGCTGAAAATTTCTCCTGGCTGGGACCTTTTTAATTTACATAAACTGAAAAGGGTACTCATGACTGGTGTTTTTTAATATTAATCTTGACCTTAAAAATGTAGCAATGCAAAAAAAAAAAAAAAATGTAGCAATGCTTATTTTATATGTTAATGTGAAGTTCTATTTTACTGTCCCTTATTATAACTTTCAAATGAAAAGCTTAATTTAAAATGATCTACAAGTTACGTGTAATGTGTAGAGTCTTTGAGAGTCTACCTCCTCAACTTTTGTTTTTGTAGATCACAAAAGATCTGTCTTAGACCATTAGGTATTTAATGTGACATACTCTGCTTTGCAAAGTAAAAGAGAAAGGGCAGTTTTTGGCTCGGATACAAACAGCTTTGCCCCCAAACGTATCCAACAGCCTGATTTAGTATTAAAGCTCTGAAGTGATTGATTATCCATTAGTGTAGCTATTTAAAGAGTTTGCTGCATCAGATTCCGACTGACAACATCTGTGCTGCAGGAGCAGCTAGGCCAGGCCAGGCCAAACCAAGGGGAATCTCAATGGAGCTGTGGATTCTCCCTTCCACTGGACTCGGAAACCAGGCCTCCATTAAGGGAAGTTACAGGTGCTGTGGCCACTGTGCCGGGCACTCAGGCATGTGTCAGCCACTTCCTGCTGGGCCAGGTCAGGGACAGCTTGTGGTGAATGAGAACTATCAGAAAGCATGGCTCAGAGCCAGCCCTTTCCCCTGCTCTGTGCCTCGTACCCTGCATTTCCCCGTGTCTTCCATTCCTCTTCCCATTTCTCCTTTCTGGGGCCTGAGACCCTGAGCTGTCCCAGGACCACACTCCCCCACCGCTCTTCACTCCACGAGCCATTGCTGCTGCCCAGCTGGGTTCGTCCTAGGCCCTTCTGACCCTCTCACCAGCTGTTACCAGCAAACTTTACAAAGTCCAAGTCGAAGGCCATTATCACCTAATCCGAAACTTGGTGGGTTTCCTGCTCACAGCCTCGCCCCACTTGTCTCCTGATTCTGCCTTGTCCCTGTATGCTTAGCAAACTGTTTACCTTGGCAGGCTCACCAGGAAGTGATAACTTTGCTGAACCCAGGTGCTTTATGGGGCTTTCCTTTCTGAAGTTGTGTGTGTGGCAGGTGTGCCTCGGGTTGGTGCTCAGCTGTTTCCAGGCTGACGTTATTGTTGTCCATACTAAAGGAACAGCCTCGGAGCTTTAGACCCGGTCTACCTGGAGCATCAGAGCACAGGCAATATACCCTGTATTCCAGGGGCACCTTGGCTGCTCCTAGGCCTGCCTTGTCCCAGTCCAAATGGGAGGCCTATAGGATGCCCCAGTTGTCATGTAAGCTGTGTGGCTGGAAGCCTGCTTCCTGATTGCTGGGCACTCAGTCATGAACACTGCACCCAAAGCGTCTTTGGGAGTGAGTATGTATCTCACAGCTGTGTTTCTCTCTGGGCCTTGCCTCTCTCAAGGTTCAGCTGCCTCCCAGGGTTGGTTTGTGCCCAGTGACTGGCAGATAGGGAGGGAGTACCAAGGCCAGGCTCCTTAGTCTCTACCTTGGACAACTCTGAGGGGCCACTTGAGCTCCTTGAAGAACTGCTGAGGTTTCTGGGTGCATCTCTCCCCTTTTTCAGTCCTGCCTTCTTTCCTTCCTTGCACTCTCCGACAAATCTGCACACGCTTAAGAACAACCCGGTCTATGACAGCTGTCCTGGCTCAGCTGAGAGAGGCTGGGCCGACTGACAGCCCCTTACTCCCTCCAGATCCTGCCTGGCCAAGCTGTGCTGGGGCTGCTGAGATGTTTCTAGCCCCTTTGTCAGGTGGCACAAAACCCCTCAAAGGTTCTACTGCTATACTCTTTTACTACATTTCAGCTTCCCTAAGAGGATATTTGGGAGGCATGTATTTGTTTTTAGACTTGAATTTATGAAATACTGTGGTTCTTTAGGCCTTTGGTTTGTTTTGGTTTGTGTTTGTGTTTATGTTACAGACACGAACAACTGGGGAACAGCGTAGGCTTTCTTTGCTTTGGCTGCTAGGAAGCTTGGGACCCAGTGCAAGGCTTAGGTGTTGCCAGACAAAGACCCTGGCACCTTCGCTCAGCCTGCCTTCTTCACTATGGTTTTTGTATTGTTTTGCTGTATCTCAGCCTCCTCTGAGCTGCCTCAAAATCTGTGCGGAATGAGGCAGAATATAAACAAGTAAACATGGAATACAGCCCTGCGGGTGTAGTGTCAATCAGGCCTGGCTGTAGGTTATCAGCACAGAACATTTGCCAAGATATAACTTTTCTAACCATAGTTTATTCAGCCATGGAGTGGGCCCACCGCATGCATCACAGGATTATTTTGAAGATAAATACAATATGCATGTGCATGAAACATATCAAGGGCTTGACAGAGGGTAGACATTCATAATAATTGTTTATAAAATCATGTTGCTCTCAAGAAACTGCCCCACCATATGTTTGATCTATCCCCTTCCTTTCTGTTAAGATGTCCACCCAGGTACCTGTAAGCTGTGGCAGACTGTGCAGAGCAGCAGAAAGGCCAGTGGGGATGCTTGCTGAGCATTGATCAAAATACCAAAAACAAAACAAAACAAAACAAAACATAAAACCCTAAAGCAAAACAAAACTAGGTGTGTGGCATGTGCCTGTAGCCCCAGCCCCTCAGGAGGCTGAAGTAGAAGGATCACTTAGGCTCATGAGTTCCTGAAGAGCCTCGGCAACGTAGCAAGATCCAGTCTCAGAAACAAAGCAAAAGAAAGCAAAGCAAAATGACCAGCAAGAGAAACAAGCACCTTCTTGGCTGGAGGAAGACTAAACTTTATGTAAACTGAGCCCTGATGAAATGAGGAAAGGACTGTAGATGAGAGACGGGTGATGAGTAATTTAGCTAAGACGATGCAAATCTAGGTCCTTGAATACTTTAAATATAACCTTCTGATATAAAAAGAATTGCACTAAATTTTTTAAAGCTGAGATCTTTCCTTGGGTGAGAGACTCACTTTCCTGACGAGGGTATGTTCCCCAAAGGCAGGAACAACATCCAAGTTAGCACTGCAGTCCCCTGCTGGCAGCTGAGGCAGATTCAAGACATTTTCTAGTCTACACTAGCAGCCTGTATGCCACAGTGTTATCTTGCAAACCAGTTCAGAGCCCACAGGGGAACTGAGAAGCTCCTTTCAAAGGGTAGGTGGTTTGAGATCTTCTGCTCATTCTGAAAGTCAATCTGCCCTTGGCTGTCTCCTCTTGTAATGCCAGATAGGCCTGAACCATGGTCTTAGCTTGTCCAAAAATGGGTCTGGGATTGGACTACTTTGTCATTTGGGGGTTGAGGAGACAACACCAGGAAAACATCCATATTTTGGGTCCAGAATGGACCTGCCAGGTGCATCCTCCTCGGGAGGAGAGGGATGGATTGAGGGCAGGATACTGAGGACCTGGTCAAGGGTAAGATGGCAGAGGAAGACTGGGGCTAGACGGAAAGGGGTAGACCAGAGAGGATGCTCTGTTTGTAGAGGTGCACCTCAGGAGCGGTGGAAGGAGCAAGGAAGTGGGGTGTAGCTAGGGGACAGAGTAAATATCTAGCTGAGACATTTAATCCTAGTTTACTACCTAGAATTCCTCACCCTTCTGGGGCTGATTTAGGACAGGCAAGGTGGGTCTAAAGTCTAGTACACAGACTGAGCACATTAACCAGACTGTGATTTTCTTTTTTTGGAGCATACTGGGAATTAAACCAGAGCCTTCACACTGAGCTACATCCCTAGCCCTTTCTTTACTTTTTATTTTAAAAAACTTTTATTTTGATTAGTACGTTTGCAGTACGTAATGATTTCATTCATTATGGTGAATTGGTACATGTGCATCTCAGTTTTTGTTGTTGTTGTTCTTGTTTGTTTTCTGAGAAAGGCTCTTGCTATATAGTTCAGGCTAGCTTTGACCTCACCATGTAGCCCATGCTGGCCTTGAACTCACAGCGATCATCGTGCCTCAGCCTCCTGAGTGCTGGAATTACAGGCATCTGCACCCACATCTGGTTTCAATTGTTTTTTTCCACTTCCTTTCCATCTCCTCTTTTCAAAATTTTATTTTGCCAACATCAGATTTATTTATTTATTTTGTAAGTCCTTATCAAGCTAATGATCAGAAGTACAGATTAGCAGCCAGACCCACAGGCCAAAAAGCATAAAAAACACATAAGACAATTACTCTAAATCAAGGTATACTTTTAAATATATTGTCCATAATGGATTACAATAACTTTTTTCTCTCTTTTTGCCTATTGTCTATCTTTTATTTTGTACTTAACTTACATATTGGGTCTCTTTTCTTTTCCCTTCCTTCCTTTCTTTCTTTCTGTCTGTCTGTCTTTCTTCCTTCCTTCCTTCTTTCCTTTCTCTTTTCCTTTCTTTTTTTTGAGGAAGGTCCCATGTACTCTAGGCTGACCTTGACCTTGCTATGTAGCCCAGGTTGGCCTTGAACTCACAGTGATCCTCCTGCCTCAGCCTCTCGAGTGCTAGGATTACAAGCGTGCGCCACCATACACAGCTACATATTGGGTTTCTTATACAACAGAAACCATGTGATATTTAAGTCCCCGTGTCTGATTTACTTCACTTAACATTATGGTCTCACGGAGCATCCACTTTCCTACAGATGGGCTGGAGATTCAGCTTAGTGGTAGATAATTTACCTAGTATGTGCAAGGCCCTAGGTTAAATTCCCAGCACTAAATAAATAAATAAATAAATAAAAACATTTTCTTTCAAATGACTCGAGTTTATCCTTCTTTATGGAAAAGTAGTACTATATTCTGTATAAAAACTACATTTTCTGATATACTTCCGGGAAGATGGCGACCAGGTGAGCGGCAGAGGGAATCTCTCCCAGAAACCGATCCTTTGCGCGCGGGTGCCCGGTCCGTGGATGCAAAATTCCAACTGATCGGGCTGCTCTCCGCGGCATGAGCATTAAAGGGCCGGCTGGACAGGCCGGGCGGCGAGAAGTGGGCGGATCCTGAGAGCTGGGCGCCCGAGAGATCGGTGAGGCGCTTCGGCCGCAGCTCGGCTCAAATTGCGTACAGCCAAGAGAGCGATTGCGGCGGAAGGAAAGCCTCCAACTCCTGAACCCGATCAGCTCGGAGACGGCTGTAACCAGGATTTGTTGGAGGCAGCGGAGCAGAGGAAACTCAGAGAACGAGCTACTGGGACAGATTGCGCCAATCTGGGCAGCGTTCCGGGATCCCGCTCAGAGCCCCGCCCCCGCAGCCGGCACTGCGCGAACTGGAGCAGCTGCGATCGGTGGGATTTCTGAGTCGGGAAAAAGCTCGATCCACGAAGATACATCTGAACGGCATTCCTGCCTGCAGGATCCCAGGGTGAGTTGAGTGGGCACTCTAACCGGTTTTTCCTGAGTCAGGAAGAAGCTCTGCCCAGCGAGTGACATCAAAGCAGCTTTAAGGACTGCGGGATTTCCCAGATAGGAAGAGCTAGCTAGGCGCCCCTAGGGGATTTGTGAGGGGGGAAGGAGCTCCACCCAGGGAGGAACACCTGAGTGACCTGTCTGCAAGACGCCTGGGGCGGCGACCTGTTTATACGCCCCAGCCAGGGCTCGGGGTAGGGAGTAGAAGCGGAAATCCCAGCAGACAGCTTAAGGGACATTCTCCCAAAGAGAAGGAATCATTGGAGCAGCCTCTGCAGCAGACCTTTGCCTGCTGAACTGCCTGGGGAATTTATAGCTCCACATTTTGAATCTGATACCCAAAAATGGGAAAACAGAGGAACAAAACGCAGTCTCAAAACTCAACCCCACCCAGAACAAGTTTTGAATGTGATGAT